>JAPYZE010002978.1:0-26237 GCA_030522805.1 Leptomastidea abnormis | reverse complement strand
TATATATATATACGCGAGAGGAGTAAAGGGTGGGGGTCAGACTATACATGAATGCTTCTCATCTTTCTGTCTCTTTCTCATTCGCATTATACTACTAGCACCCACAATCCCTCTCACTCTTTGCCATAATTAATCCCATTGTTCGAAAGCTATAGCCCCGCTTTTCTCTCTCTCCCTACCTTGCTTGTCCCCCGTATATGGGGCAATGGTGTGCCGCATGCCAGAAGAAGAGAAGAAGAGAGCTAGGGCCAATCTTCTGATGGGAGAGTACAACACAGCTTGTGTGCATCCATTAGCGCCGCATTTCAGGGAAAGAGATAAGAGCTGGTGTGCACACTATAACACAGGACGACGTAAGAGAAAGGAAGAGAAGAGAAATGAAGAAAAGGGGGAGGGGGGAAGCTTAATTATTGCAACCCGTTAAGCAACGACAGAAGGAAGAGATTCGCTCATTTGACGTGTGTATATGTATGTGTATGTGTGTCTATGTCTCAGGACACACAGAGAAAGAGCGGTAAGCGTGCGCTTCTGATTCTACTTATATGTGTGTCTCTCTCATTTTACCCCGTTATATTATATATGCGTAATGCTCTTCACGTAAGGTGCCTCTTTTCTCGTACACTATACACAATGCACTTTACAGTATTTTGCCTTCTTTCTTTCTTTCTTTCTTTCCTTCTTTCTGTTTCTTTTTCATTTCTCGTCTTTCTTTTCTTTTTTTTTTTGCAGCCTCCAGCAAGAAAAAAAAAATTCGCGAAGGTTAAAGAAAGCATAAAGAAAGAAGAGGAAAAAGACACGGTGTATAATCGTGTTTTTGGAAGCATGTTGGGAAGATGACATTTCGTGTTACACGAGAGATGCACGCACTTTTTAAGTATTTCAAGGAAAAAAAAAAGAACCAAGACAGAAAGAGAGACTGCTACTTTTGTGTCTTGTTTCGAGTTTGTTATTATAAGACGCGGATGTTACCTGTGTGTGTGACGGGAAAGCTCTGGTATCTATACATAAACCCCTATACTCTCCTTTTTTTTACACAGCTTTTTTTTCATTCATTTTTTTTTTCTTTACCTCGTATCCTATTTCAAATTAAAATTTTCGGCTTACAACGGAAGTTCATGAAATTTTCATTAGCCTCTACTACTACTACTACTACTACTACTACTAGCACAAGGAATACACACATTTCTTTTTTTACCCCGAAAAAAAAGCTCAAGGATACCTTAAGGCCATATAATATTTACATAGTAATTTAAGTTTCACTGTATATAACCTCTACGCGCCTAAAAAGAACTACGTTCACTCGTCCCTTTTCCTTTAGCGGTAAAAAAAAAGAAGAAAAAAAAATCTCGACCCTCCCTTTAGCTTTATGACGCGACGTCCGAGTTGCGACACTACAGCTTTCGCATCTTATACATATAGTGTCTCTGTAAAGACGACAGGATAGTCTCCTTTTCTTTCCTCCTTTCTTGTGTCTATTCTCCTTTTTTTTTAGCGAGAGAAAGGCTAAGGGATAAAAAGACCGAAGCGTCTGGGTCTGTTCTGTAGTACATACATACATAGATACGGGTATATATATATATATATATATATATATATATATATATATATATATAAAGGGAAAAAAGGGAAGAATAGCTTGTTACCGGTGTCCGTTCCTTATAGATATACTTTTCTATACAAGACGGCGCGTGCCGCATTGCACAACAGAAAAGGGCACCTTTTCACACCCTTTTCATCATCGACGAAGCGTGTACGTATGGTATGTACAAGGACACACGATGAGGGACCAGAAACGAAGATCGCGGTAAAAAGAAATGCTTGGTTGACTTCGTTGTGTCTGGCGTCTTGACTAGGTACTGTGAGTCAAGGGACGACGCGTGTGTTACGAACGGAAGAGGTATGAGGAGGTATGAAGAAGGGGAAAAAAGCGGAAGGACGCGAGCATGCGTGAGAACAACGTGTGTAAGGAGAGAAAAATTCGTGTATGTATGTATGTATGGAGTAAGTGAACTTGGAAGAAAACTTGGTTTGTGTATGTGTGTGTGTGTGTGTATTTACTGTTAAGGCGATTATGTAATGCGTCTAATGAAGGTAAGATTATATATATATAGTGCGGAAAGTGCTTTTTGTCAGATTTTACTGGAATATTATATGTGGTAGAAGAGAAAGAGAATTTGTTGGATCCCTTATGTTACTACTTTTTTGGGGATTATCGTTTAGGACAGCTTGGGTATATAGAAGAGAGAGAGAGAGAGAGAGAGAGAGAGAGAGAGTTGTGAGTGAAAAATTTTTGCTGGAAAAATTCGGTTCTCTGAGCTGATGAAAAATTCACCATGATTTTTTTTTTTTGTTTGTGTTTTTTTTTTTTTTTGGAGAGGAGGGACGGGGAGTGGTGATGTACTCAAATACATTTTTTGTATTTTTTTTTTTTTTTTTTTGGAAATAGTGATTATTACTATCACTGTTTTTTTGTAATTTTTTTTTTTTCAAATTTTCACCACATGGTTGTATGATTCTATTTATGACATTTTTTAATAAAATCTTAGACGCACACATAATACTTTAAAAATAACAGTTTATTTTAAATAAAATATTTGCACAAGATGTCGTTTATTTAATAAAATTTGAAATCTTTAGAAATTAGAACGGGGAATTAAATTATTCACATAAGAAAAGGCCAATTTTAAAAATAACACAAAGACAAACATATAGATCATCAATAATAATACCAAATTAAAACGAGCTAAAATCACGAAATAAACTATTGATTTATATGTACAAAATAATCCTATTCCTAAAAAGAAAAAGAAAATCCAGGATAAAAAATAACATAAAATTGACTTTTTCAGCAAGTCTTTAGCAAGCAACAGCATGAGCTATTTTTATACCTAGCAAACTGAAAACCACTTTGACAACTATTAAGCTGGAGATCGTGAGAGAGAAAGAAAGAAAGGTCGGAGGTCACAGTCTCGCGTTATACGCGAATCCCAGGGAAGTAGTATCTTGGACCACCGGGTATATCATCCAACCACCAACGTAACTCTCGAGAAGAGGAAGGAAGAAGAAAAAAAAAGTTAACGTTCCCGACTTCCGTTTCCTCTCTTTGTCCGGCATGTCGCGCGCAGAGCATTCACGCCCTTGGTTCAGCTTGGGTTTCTACTCTTTTTTTCTCTCTCTCTTTCTTACTCTCTGTATCACCATTCCCCGAAGCACTGCTTTCTCATTCCTCCCACCATCAGCATCATCCAGTTCACAAAACGAGAGAGAGAAAGAATCGCGCTCGGTATAAGATACTCTCTCTCTCTTTCGCCAAGAGGCAATATCTCGCGGTCGCAAAGCGATGAGCGAAAGTAAGAAGAGGTTGAGAGAAGGTCGCGCGTACTACACCCTTACCAACTCTCTCTCTCCCTATATATACTACTACTACTATGCTATATACGCTCTCGACTTCGTGAAAAGATAATGGAGTGTAAACGCAGACGCGTTTCTTCCCTCTTCCTGGTCCCCCTTCCCCTCCTCTTCACTCCACTTCCATATACTCTTCCGGACGCTCTTTCGCTCGGTTGCGGATGATAGCCAAGTATACTTATATACAGGGGATGGGGGGGGGACCAAGAAGAAGGAAAGCATCAGAGAGAGAGGTTTATATATATACATGTCTCGTACCTCTCGCACCCTATAACCACGCGAGAAAATGGAGCGTGAGTCTTTGTTCGACTCGAGGCAATCAGTGCAACCCTGGTGTCACCATTGACTCCTCTTCACTTCCACCTACTCTTCTTCTTCTTCTTCTTTTTTTTTTCTTTTATTTATACTATAGACTCTGATGCATTCGCTATTTTATACTCATGAGTTATGCAGTCGAGACGATGTCTCTTTCCATAGCAGCTACGTCTTCAGAAATCTATACCCCCCACTTTATTGGTCTGGTTAGTTATGTGACAAATGCAGAGTTGTAAAGGTAATAATAGTGTGAAGTGTGAAGATGAGAAGAGACGCGGTGCGCGGTTAACTATGACGATCGGTATATAGGATATAATGGATTTCTCACTCTCTCTCTTTCTCTCTCTCTCTCTCTCTCTCTTGCATTGCGCGCGTGGTTGTTGGTCCCGTCAACCAAACTGACGCGAGATGTCTTCCTTTAATCATGACGACGACGACGTCGTCACTTCCAAGACGTAGGTAATATGTGTGTGTCGTAGAACCTGGATATAATGGTATCAACTGCAGGTGCACACGTGCATTGAGAATCATCGCGTGCGCATGATTCGGATCTAAAGAGAGAAAGAGAGAGAGAAAGAGAAACGATCTAATGTAGACTGCTCTCTGGCAAACTGTATATGTGTAGGCCGAAGAAAGAGAGAGAGAGAAAGAGATGTTATCGTATATAGAGAAGTTTCCAAGCGCACACACATACATACTACACTCCGCAAAAGCCGACTTACAATTTTTTTTGCAACCTTCCTTTCCATTCCTTTCCTTCTTGTATATACTCATGTCCCGACAGTTTTCCCTTACTTATACTTTTATGAAACCAAGTTGTATACGTCTTTTCGACGGATATAGCCGTAAATCGTCTTGTACATGAAAAATATTATGGAATATACCAGGAAAAAAAAAATAATGGATCTTGCAAAGCTATACATATATTATTATAAATATGATGTAAATTTATAATAATAGATAATGAAATTATTTTTATCTGTACATTTTCAAGAATTCATAAAAAAACGATATAAGGTATTTAAAATTAGGAAAAGCTGAATCGATTTTATTATTTATAATTTTCGTTTTTATGTAAAAATATTTATATTATTGTTTTCTACGTAACGCACTTATATAAAAGTAATTTATAAAAAATATGCAGATCAAACGTAAATTATTATAGATCAATAAAAATTATCAAGCGTAGTGTCTTAAATTATATCCATTCAAACACGATACCTATAAACATCTAGAACGACAAAAAATAACTTTCCACAGAGACCAACATACTCTCCTATAGGTACATCTCTCTTGTTCGTAAAAATCACCTCAAGAGTCTTCCGGACATTTGACGTTCAAGAGAAGAAATCATCATCTCGCTTCTTATATACCCTATATAGTGTATCTCTCTCTTTCTCAAGTATCTATCCACTAAACCTCCTCTCTTTCTCCTTCAGGCTCTTATACTTTCCCAAAAGAAGAACATCACGGGCAATTAACTCCAAACGTGGTCTGTCCGTTTAATCGATCTTCCAAGCTCGTCAACGATTCTTCAATATATGCCGCTATATAGAAGTATACATCCGCATAGCGGTCCAACATAAATATCTATATATACCTTAGAGAAAGAAAGAGATACAGACATGCAGCAGTAACAGCAGCAGCAGGCTAACACTTTAACTTAGCACTATATACTAGCCTAGGGCTACACATAGAGAATATATACATATCAGTTGTGTGTGTATGTGTGTGTGTGTGTGTGAGCGAATATATATATATATAGTCAAGGGCCGCATTTGCATGCGCGAGCGCTTTGTTTACTGGAGTAGAGTAGGGTGTGTACAGGTGGAGGAGGAGGAGGTAAGGTGCGATCTTTCGCGCTGATACTGCACACTACGCTAGAGAAAGCGAAAGAGAGAGAGAAAGATCGAAACGATAAGTCGAGCCGGCGCGTTAAGTAAGACGTGACTGGCTTATATCGCTTCCTATACCCCGATCTTCTTCTTCTTCTTCTATCCATCCCTTTCTTCTTCTCCTCTCTACTATCTTTTCCGGGCTCTTTTACGAGTGCCGGCTGTTTATTCTTCTTTCCCATATATATACCCGCGTATACTCACACCTCTCTGTTTATACGTCCAACGTTCCTATATATACTGCTCGCTATACCCTCTTTTTCCTTTGGTCCACCACCATCACCTTCTTCTTCTCTCGCGTTACGATTCTTCCTTTATATATATGTATACGATTTTCTCTTTTTCTCTCCTTGGCTCTTGGTGAAAAACGCCGCCACCCAACGAGTTTAGAGTAGCCGAAAAGCGCGACTCCGGCAGACTTTAAATTGCCGCGATCTCGGCTGTAAATAAGACCGAATTAAGGTGTTACCCCACCTCCTCCTCCTCCTTTTCTTACTTTCGGACGATAAAGTTTTCTCGCACCCCCCTCCAACCCTCTCTCTCTCTCTCTCTCTCTCTCTCTCTCTCTCTTTGCGATCTTTATTCTCTCTTTTTTTCTTTGCTATCGGGTTCTTTGATTAAATTTTTTATCTCGCGAAACTGGTTAGCTACCGTTTGAATTTATTATTGGTAAAACGTGAAAATAGCATTGGAATTAATGAATATTTTAGCGGTGGTGTGTAGTCCACGTATATATACTAACACTGTGGTACTGGTTGGTGTGGCAGCAGTGGTATATAGAGAGTAGTAGGGTGTAGGTAGGAAAATTGAATTCTGGTTTATTTCGTTTAAAATAATATGAACGACATTAAAAAAAATATATAAATATATATGTATACGAAAATCATTTCGTAATTTTCATTTAATTCTGATTCTGAAAGTATTCTCGAATTCAAACAGGACATACGTATCGAGAAATAAAATTTTTCATCAAAGTAATAAAAATAATAAAAAATAATTATAATTAAAATAATAATGACGTATCCTAAAAATTACGATCAATATTATGTAAATTAAAATATCAAAGTTGCATTGTTTATACGCACAATCACGTGATTCTTACGAATCATACAATCTATACAATATAATAATATTAATTTTAATTCATACAATAAAATTAAAAAAAATTTTCAATATTTATATTTAAAAAAAAAAAATAATATTAATAAAGGCATATTCATATTTCAATACGCATAAATTCAGGTAATTGTCATGCCAATCCCAAATCCTTTCAATTCTCACAGCATCATCTACATATACATATATACAGATATACCAAAGATATTATATCCTAAATCAAATCTCGAACAATAAGAAGCCTCCAAAGTGAGATAGCATATAGGCACACATTCAACACTTCCGCAAGCAACAGTCAATAGTACGGCAAGAATTCAAAATCCCCCCACCCTCCTCACCTTACCAACCAACTACGTCTTCTTTATGTTCTCCACCCACCCCCTTCTATATAATAGCAATCTCAGAAAGCTAAGACTTGCGGGAGGCATCCCGACGTGTTTTTATTTTTAAGGAGCCACGGGATAAATTGTTTCCTGTCTGTAAGGGGAAAAGAAGAAGAAGAAGAGAACTATATGCTGACTATGGGAGAATCAAACGTGCCAACTTGGTCTTCCTTCTCTTTATACGCACACAGACAGTTGCAGAAGGGGGATAAAAATGCGAGTCGCTCACGCTCTATCCTCCTCTTCCTTCTATTTCTTTTTTCCCTTAACACCAAACCAAATGACGTGGAAGGTCACACCCCTCTCACATATAGACTATATAGAGATGCCATCGTCGTCATCGTCGTCGCATAGTCGAAATTTTCTTTCCAAACGTTTATCGATATATATACGTACCAAGGAAAAGGGTCCTTTTCCTCACCAATACACTCATATTATCATCCCTATACACAGAACACGATACGTGCTCTCTCTCTCTTATAGTGAATCGCTGAATAAACATCAACTTACTTTAAAGTGGCTCTTTATCCCTTTACCGACACCATTTGCACTATAAGGGGTACAGCTTGAAAAAACAATCATGAATTTACGAAAGAAATTGTTGGGTGTAGTATATAGGAGACGTTGAAAAAAAAAAAAAAAAATAAATAAATAGACTTTATTTATACGCATGTAGAAGCATGGATTAGCTTAGCGTCGACAGGGTGAAGTTCAAGTTAAGCGCAAACGTAGTAGGAGGAGGATGAAGAGTAAGTCCAGTGGTTCACTTATCTAAATCCAAGCCGATAAATAGTTTGTGCTGACTTCCACTGTGGAAAGTCGACTAAGAGAATCAGGAGGAAGTAGAGAGATAGAGAAGGTTATTGTAGAAGTGAGAAAGAGAGGGAGGTGAAGGGGGGGGAACAAAGTGGCGTGCGGAGTTCGATCGCTTGTTCCTTAACGGATTACATAAATAATTGTACGTTCATTGGATTTGCTATAGGATTTAACGGAAATACGATTGAAATGTACAGCTGCTTCTGATACTACTACTGCTGCAATCTTTAGCGAGTCTATACTCTCTTTCAGATACTACTATACTTGTAGGCTATACTATATATGCTGAAAAGTAGATTATTACCGATGCGCGAGATTTCTCATTTACTTATTGGGGGGAGGGAAATGGATTAGTGTCATGCTAATTTTTAAATGCATTTTATCTATATAAAACCTACAACATATAGGTATACATACATAGTATGTATTGCTAGAGAGAAGTGAAAATCGTTGATTTTGCGAAGAAAATCTTGTATGTTAATCCGGTAACCGTATATATTATATACATTTACGAAAACGAACGGAACGTCAACTCGAAACGAAGAGTCTAATCAGATCTAAGCTTAAAGAAAAAAAAAGTTTCATCGCGTGACCTGACGTTTTGATACTTGCTTTCTTTTTTTTTGTTTCTCTTTTACTTTTTTATTTTTTTTTTAGTTGTTTTGTTTTTCAATAGCTGAGTAAATCCAGTTTAGCGCAAGCAAAATCGTCCGAACGAACTAGTATATATCTATCCTTCTCCTTCCATCTGCCTCGAGAGAGAGAGAGAGTATATATATGCTCATCCGATTAAGCGATCGGTCGCTGGACAACTGGAAAACAAGATAACGGTATACCTATACACATACATGTATACTCTCATCTCATCTCAGCAGTAGCAATAGCAAAAGCAGTAGTAACGACTATATGAAGCACGAAAATTGAATGCCGAAAGATAATCGAACTTGCATCGCGCGTATATGCTTAATACCAAGAAAAAGAAAAAAAAAGATATAATACTTGTTCTATACTAAAAATCCTGGATTTTTCGTTTATATATAAGCTTATACGGATATATCGCACAAGAGAAAAGACATTGCTGCTGCTGCTCTTGATACTCTCCAAGCTGGAAATTAACGAGTAGCAGTAAAAATAGTTTCATTAAGCAAGTAAGCTAATAAGAGGAATCAAAACGACGAGAGAGAAAGAGAGATTGCGTCTTTCCTTATCTCGCCTAGAAGATCTTTTCACATTTATACGGGTGTGCCCTCTCATCATCATCATAGCCACTATACTAATACTATACTACCGTTTCTCTGGTACACACACCACACAACGTCCTTTCGTATATATATAAGCTTCGGTGCGCAACCGATCGGTCGCTAATGAGCCGAGACTCGTAAAACGAGAACGAACTGAATCTTGCTTTCTATACCTCTCTTTTTCTTTATACTCTCATCTCCTCTTCTTTCTTTTTCCTTTTTTTCTCTCTGGATGTTTCTCGTCGTTTTATAGCTGTTAGTATTTATTATCACGGCAGGCCGTCGGTCCGCTTTACCGTTGTCCGCCGAAACGAATATCGAGCGTATATACCTTGAGAAAGAGAGAGAAGCAACGCCTAAAGAATTTTGAGCTCCTTCCTCTCTTCCTCTCTCGCTCTACACCTTTTTTTTCTCAGCTTCAAGCTTTCAATTATCTTAAAGCGCGTGGTATTTCTTAATTTTTATTTTATTTTTTTTTATTTTTACCAAGTCTTATTTGGTTATGCTTCGTGTTTATTAAGCGATAATAAGATTGAAAAATAAATGCGCTTACTAAAAATTAAGAGAATTTTTATAGGAGACGAAATATATATATATATATATATATATATATAAACCAGAAAAAAAAATGAGCGTGTTTTTGGCAAATTATATTGTCGTGCAATTCTGTGAGTTTTATTAAGGTCTATCTCTAATTCCTTGGTATAGCGTTTATCATAGTTCAGATATAGCATTATATCCATTGCACACGTGCGTGCTTAACTGCGTTATCTTACAAAATTCGTATATACCTATATAATCTACAAGATGAATTATTTAGTCTTTCATTTTCTGTAAGATCTTGTTTTTTTCGCGAATAAATTTTCATTTTAATATTATGTTAATTTAGCATATATGTTTTAAAATTATTAATGATAAAATAATATATATGTTTTAACAACCAGTGTGAGAATAAGAAAAAGAAGAAAAGTTTTATTTTTTTACAAAAGTGTGAAAGTTGTTGACCAGGTGCAACTAAGATGATAATCACACAAAATGTGACAAACACTTTTTCGCACGTGTTACTGGTAATAATTTTTTTTAAACTACAAAAGTTCATTAACAGTATATTCAACTTAATGTATTCAGCTACAATAATAAAATTTTCTTAAATACTGGTTTTTAAGTGAAGTGGAGAAAAAATTATGGGGGTACAAGGGGTAAAGCCCCAACTGAAATGTAAGAGAAGGGGGATCGAAGCCACATGAGGGGAGGGGGTAGAGCCCCTTTTCTTTAGAAAATATAATAACAGAAATAAATATTTTAATAAATTTTGAAAAGAATTAGATTCACGAAAATTATCAGATTTTGAAGATTATCTAAAATTCATTATAAAAAAACTGAAAAGACTACAACTCAATCGTTAAATTACATAATCTTCTCGCTCTAGCTGCAGATATTTGCTGTCATGTAACATATTGATTTCATTAAATCAATAATATTTACAACTGTCAAGTATTACTTTTCCCGATATATTTCTACTAACTAATCTGATACTCGTTGTAGTCTTGCTTTTCTCAAGGACTACAAATATTCGTAGCTATAATTGCACGCTTGAATATATCAAACATATTGAGAGTCTCAGATTCGATTGACTTGCCATATTACGATACATATACGTCAGCCTCGGTTTTCTTCATAAGTCGTAACAAAAAAAACCAGTCTGTTTCTCACTCACTATCATCCTCTTTTTAACAAAAAAAAGAAAGAAAAAAAAAGCTTAAGCACGAGAATCAAGTCGGTTTTGTAGCGGTCTGGGAGCCGATAAAAAAAAAAAAAAAAAGCGATGACTAAGAGAAAAGAGAAAGAGAAAAGTTCACGCTCGACGAGGAGGGTGCACTTGTATATAGAATACGCTCAGCCAGAAAGCTTATATATACGTATATGTATATACATATATATTATACTCGCTTCCATCGATCTGAATGGATTTCTGAAAACGCCTCCGCTTATTTATCTCCCCCCACCACCCCTTCTTTCTCTTTTTATCGTCTTCTTTTTTATTCTCTATCTCTCTTTCTCTCGCTACATATCTCCCTGAATTTAAGCATGTATAGAGCACAAAATCGCGCAAGCCGCAAAGGAGAGTCCATATATATGTAGCTCTCTATACATACATGCTCGTGTGTTTGCGCACGTGTATGGGTGCCGAGAACTGCCAGGGTTGCTGCTGCTGCTTCTGCCAGCTAAGAGTGAGTAAGTGAGAGGAAGAGAAGTGTGTATATACGGTACACATGAGGCAATCAATATATCTGGCAAGAGAGAAAGACGAAAGGGATCTCTGGTATATAGAGAGATGGGAGAGTTGGCTGAGGTTTTGGAAGTAGAGAAGCAAAAGGGCGACAATGAGAGCTGCGCACAAGTTGAGCCGAGTAGAGTAGCAGCAGCAGCAGTATAGTAGTAGCGCACACTACCTATAAACTCGCGTCTGGTGCACGACCGAACAAACGTGTCAGCGGCACGGCTCGTCTCTTCCTCTATATATGTACCTCTTCTCTTCTTTACCCACTCCTCCACCCAACTATCAAATTCTACTTCCATCCGTTCTCTCTCTTTGCGCTAAATCCGCTCTCGCGAAAATTCATGCTGACGAAGAAGTCGCTCTCGGCCACTCTATACCGTCCGCGAAATTCTTCTCCTTCTCTTATATCCAATATCGTTCTCTTTTTCTTTTTTCATTTCTATGAGACTGAGAGCTTCTCGACCGCGTCCCGATGCCCCGGAAAAATCGGACAAGAGGTAGTCTACTCTGAGCGAACGAAGAGGTACAGAGAAAAAAGAGAGAGCGCACACTCGTTTTGTCACGCGAGACACGCACGCGCGCGCGCTCGCGTTACGAATGGTTGGACATGAGGAGAAAAGGTATATAGTATGGACCTCATGTAGACGAGAGAGAACAAAAAAAAGAAAATCAATTTTGATCGTAGGGAAGAGAGAGGGTGATTTGTTTTCTGCATTGGATACTTATATGAGATTGTGATGTAAAGACTGTAGGTTACAGGATAAAAGTTATTATCTTATTTGAAATTTTTACATGGCAAAAAAATTTACGTGGTGTTTAGTAAAACATTCACGAAGTATATATGCATGAGAGTAATTTTGTATATGTAATGCTTACTAGATGGTTTGGATATTCATACTGAAATTTTTTTTTGGAAATACCTTGTTTTTTTTGGATGAATTTTGAAAAACTTTACTGCATTCTTTTGCAATGAGTTTGGAATTATGCATTAAAAGAATATTTGAATAAAATAAGACATTTGTTTTTGGAGAAAATATAATTTATTAAATTTTTATTTACATTGTAAGTATAAGTACATTTGCATAACTGTAATTATCAGCTTTAATAATTGTTCTAAATTCATAATAATATTGATCGACTTTAGTATATAGGAGACTACTGTAGATACGAATGCACACATATCCTAATGTATAACTTCAAATAGTTATCCCAATGAAGTAACTCATCTCATCGTGAATTACTAAGCGTAATGAAAATTACTTCAACAGACTCCTAATTATATATAGTTATATAAGAATCTATATAATTTAGAAATTCAATCTATTTCCAGCGTTGAACAATTTTCTTACCAAAATCACTGGTCTGTTATAGTAAAGTATAATTTTCTCATTTTACCAAAATAAATACCATCAATTGTATATTGTTCAAACGATAATCAATATATAATACAGAGTAAAAAGCCAATGAAGCAAAAAATAACATATTGCATCATCAAAATTATAAGTTGCTCTACAAAAATCCTAAAAAAGAAAAAAAAAGTTGACCTACCAAAGTGTATCGGTAATAAGTCTCACATATAATCTCAACTGATGTTTATCCGACATAGAAATACAACATCACTGTCATGGTAATTGAGGCTATATCTAGGTTATATTACAAGATCATGTGCAGAAACGAATAAAGGCTATATAGATGACCAAAGTAACTGTCCATAATCTATAAGACTCGAAGGAGCATCCATTATTATCGCATCATTTTACCCCAGGGAGTCACAAACCCTGAGACCATATAGAACATTATATATACATATACACGTATATATATACATGTGTGAGAGGTCGTGTATCAACCTAATTGAGTCGGACGACGAGCAAGATATGGAATCGAGAGAGTATATACGAAGGAGAAGAAGAAAAAAAAAGGGCGCTGGGACGTCACGCTGGTCTCGGTGTGTGTCTCTTACTCCGGTATACTTTCGCCGCCACAAGACGCGCTTGGAAGGGCAAGAGAGAAGAAGAAGAAGTAGATGCCGAAGCCCAGATAAGACCTCATCATTATTTCAGCGGGAGAGCTCACCGCTTGCGTCGTGTCGTCCCTTTGTGTGTCCGACCAAAGACGTCGAGCGAGAGTGAGCGAGCGACCTACATATACAAGTACACACACACATACACATACCCCTAGCCTGAGGCTTGATGGGCAACCGAAACCGATAGCTACTGCTACCTATTGCTTCTGGCCCAAAGAGAGACTTGAGAGGCCCCTGCTGGGCTGTTCCCTGAAAATTTAACCAAAGTCAACTTGACTCGGACTACCTTAAGGCGTATCCCAGAGATTCTTTCATTTGATTCTTTTATGAATCCAGAAAACTGCTGCCCCCCCACACGACATTTGAACTGTGACGTGGTGGCTTCTTATACACTCTCACACGCCACCCACATACTAATGTCTTTTTGATACATTAACTTTTTTTTTCAAATTGTGTAACGTCAGTTATATCTTGCTAGCGTAAAGAGACAGTGATCTTTATCTTTAAAAAAAAAAGAAAAGAAATTTTACAAAATTTGAAGAAAATTGATTTGCAATAAGTAATTTATAATGTTATACGTGGTTTATTTTAGATTCCAGGATATCAATTATTTTAATCGATAAATCGATTATAGGAAAACAACTATATGATACTTAAAATTTATCGTCAACTCTTTTAACGTCGCAACAATTATTAAACAACGTCAGACTCATTATAACTGTTTTAAGATTGTACACGCATATCCACACACACATACACACACATGAATTTTATCCCATTTGAGAAGCTCTATATGTATATATATTTAGCTCTTATGCGCATATAAGCGTGAGTTAGCCGTTATCAAACCATTATAAGTCGATCGAAAATAGGATCTTGATTGAATTGAAATACATTGGCTATGGCTAACGGATACACGGATGGATGGTATATATATACACTATACCTATATACACCCACCAATTCTATACATAGAACCAATAGTGGTCACGGACATGTGTATTGCTAATTTAGGTGAGTGCTGTGTGTGTTCCACACATGACTACGACTACAACTACGACTACGATGACGAGACGTCATTGTGTTTGGCATTAGTCTGGTATTAATATCTTGTATACACTTTGCGATAACGCAAACTGTACCCAAATTACAGTGGTATAACTGTGTGAAGTCAATGTAAATATATATACGTATATGTATAAGTGTAATGTGTATTTTGTATGTACAAATTTTGATTGTAAATATATTGTGTAAACAATGGGAAAAATGTAAAAATTGTATATTATTTGTTTAGCTTAGATATGTATAGGTAAATTGAATAAAAAATGATTGTGTTTAAATTTGTAGATTGTATTTTTAAATGAAAATTATACCCTTATAACTCGTAAGCAAATTATTTTATTTCAAATAATTAAAGCTTTAAAATTCCATTAAAATATTTAAATCTTCTAAAAGATTTTAACTAACAAAAATGTCACCAGCTCATAATTATCTATATCAAATGTTTATCACTAATAAACTCTCTTTCATTAAGTCTCAATGAAAATTGCTTCATAAATTTTCTCCTTGCTTTTCTTCACTTTTCCATCGAATCAGATAATCATCAAACTAAGATAATTCTCCTCCGACTTGATTACGTTGTAGATAAAAGAAAAAAAAAGGAAACTGACTCTCCCGTTTTAAAGCAAAGCAAAGCAAAAAAAAAAGTCTCAAGCTCGCTATAGAGTTTCCTTGCCTGGCCTTTTCAGGCTCTTTCTCTCTCTCTCTCTCTCTCTCTCTCTCTCTCTCTCTCTCTCTCTCTCTCTCTCTCTCTCTATATATATCCCAGTGAGCCTTTGAGCAGGTTTCCTGCCGCTAGCAGGTCTTTCTCTTACTCACAGCTATAATACAACATACCATACACACGCGCTGGCGTTTCTACCGTAAAGAGAGTCCAGTCTATGAGGAAGGTTCTCTTTAGCGAAACCTGTGGTATACACTCACAGCTGTCGATCGGCAGGTCGAGTAAGTATATATATATGTAGTGGCGGGTGTCGGTTTACCTGAAATCTTGGAGGGTCGTTGGCACAGGCTATTATGGGGCGTGTTCAACTCGTCGTCGACTTCGGTGACGCGCGAAAGCCGCATAAAAAAAAAAAGAAAGAAAGAAAACGGGGCTTCGAAAGTGACAGGTTCTTTACGGTGGTTCTATTACTGCTGCTGCTGCTGTTGCAAGAAGATGCATGGATTTTTTTTTTGATTTTTGAGGCAATCAGCTCATCGCTTATTGGTTGAGATAGAACAGATTTGTGGTTGACGAGAATGCTTGTTAAGATACTTGTGAATGACGTTTAGAGAAATTCTTAAGGTCTTTTGTTACTGAAGCGAATACACTTTTTAATATAATGTCAGTGAAATACATATTTTTGTGAATTTTTATACTATAAGTATGACATTGTAAAATTACATTTTTGCCTGGGATATATATGTGCTTGTAACTTTTTTAATACTATGAGTTTATATGTGATTTTTGTAATACTATAAATTGTTGAAATGTTAAATTAAATAATTTTATTGCATAACGATTATTTTATTCAAACTAATCTGATTAAAAAATTTATGATTCGTTATTAAATGAATTCCATAATTTTTAGGAAATAACAAAATTTATCGAACGCATTTTTCCGTGAAATAAAATAAAACGGCATAAAAGGTTTTTAATCTCTCCATAAATTTTAAAATCACTAATAGAATTATATTTTACTTTATCGAATACATAAAACATCACATACAACATATTTTTTTCTCTCCAACATTTTCAAAAAATTTCACAGTAAAAAAAAATTACTTGAATATTTATTTACGAAAACTGAATTATAAAAAAAAGTAAAATTATTTACTTCAAAAATTTACGCAACAAAATTTCGGACAAAAAAAAATTCGTACTCTCCATTTTTTCAATTTTGATATCTTCTTTCATTTTATGTTTTTCCTTTTTTTTTTTTATTATTTTTTATTCACGTAAAAAAAAAAAAAAAAAAAAAAAAAAAAAAAAAAAAAAAAAAAACAAAAAAAAAAAAAAAAAAAATAAAAAAAAAAAAAAAAAAAAAAACGAATTCTCCGATATAGACGACTCTCGCGAACAGTTGCATAGATAGATACACATATACCAATAGCCCAAGCGAAAGAGATCCTGTTTCTCCGATATACCGAAATGCTACTCAACAGCGAGAGGAGTAAAAGTGGGGTGTATGCTGGAAAAATTGTTTTCGGAAGAAAAAACAAACGAGTGTAGTAGCGCGAGTGAAGCCGCTTGCTGTTGCGCTGCTTGCTGCATATATATATGGTGTCGGCTTGAAAATCGTCAAAGTGAAAGGATCCATTTGTTAACTGCGCGCACAGGTTTTCCCTCATCGACGTCCACACGCCCCATAGCATACCGACTCAGCAAACGATCTCCCTTTCTCTCTCTCTCTCGAGATTTTTCTCCACCTTCTTTTTCTTCGTCTTCTTCTTCTTTTCCTTCATCCTGGCGCTCCCGTAATGACTTTAAGGTTACCCACGCCTCGTCATTTGGAGAAGGATCTCCGACTCTTGCTCTTTCTCTCACTTATTTTCCTCATAGCTCTCCTCCGGTAGATATATATGGCTCTTTGGGCAGTCGTGAACGACGCGTCGAATCTTCCTAAGCGACTTATCTCGACGGCGCCCGATGGTCCCTGCTAACCATCTCTCTCACTCATTTCCATCCTTCTCGCACTCATCTCCACATTCTCTCTCTCTTCATTCCACTCGTTCTCCTTCACATCCGTCGCATCTGTGCATCAACGTTCAATCTTCGCTCTTTCTCTTCCCTCCCGAGCCTCTACTTTTCCATCTTTTTTTTTTCTTTCCCAGACCCCGGCCGACCT
The DNA here is from genome assembly GCA_030522805.1 of Leptomastidea abnormis. Classification (NCBI taxonomy): domain Eukaryota; kingdom Metazoa; phylum Arthropoda; class Insecta; order Hymenoptera; family Encyrtidae; genus Leptomastidea; species Leptomastidea abnormis. The sequence continues at coordinate 8,866 of JAPYZE010002978.1, read as the reverse complement.
TTCCACGAAATACCCTCGTTTCATTTTTTTCTTTTTTTTTGTTCTCGGCAATTCCTTCCTTTCACGCTCTCTTTATCTTTTCGTCTCACTTTCAGGACTTGACTGACTCCCATAACTTTCGATAATTGACGATTTAATTTGGCTACTCTTTATGGAGCACACCTATAGGTGCAGTATAGGCTCATAAACCATTAGTTTAAAAGAAAGATGAAATTTGTCTATCATCGTTTCTTTAAAATTTACCTTAATATTTAAGCTGAAATAAGTTTTTTTTTTATTATTCTACAATTAGATGTATTTTAACTTTGTCAAAATCAATAATTTTTATTATAATTCACTTTTACAACTGAGAATGATAAATTTTAATCACATATCATTTAATTGAACGTGAACTTAATTTAACTTTTCAACTATAAAAAGAATATCGATTTTTTACTTCTACTTTTATAATATTTTTAAGAATATTGAATTTTTCAATGAAACCAATATCAATAACCCAGATATTCCTCAAACTTTTCAAATCTTTTAAAATTCATCATTAAAATCACATTTGAATCGAATAAAAAAAGAAAAAAAAAATAAGAAAAAGAAGAAAATCAAATGAAACACCAAACTGCAGCATTATAAATTAGTTGAAACAGATGAAAAGATGGAATGCATCAAGCAGGTACTCATCATCATCATCATCATCATCATTCAAAAAATAGTCTAGACGCAATTGAAACAAATCCTTTAGAGTCCCTCCTCCTTCTATTCTTTGTATTATATACCGGCCTTTAATCCTAGGGTTAGGATAGACGTCGGCAGGAAAGCGCCCGTCGACCTGTTAATACAGGGTTACATGAGGTGCGAATAGAAGAGGACTAAAGGGGAAAAAAAAAAAAGAAAAACGGACTACATATATGCGCGAGGCAAGCGACGACGAGGGTTGGAATCCGTCGAGCTGCGGCCCAGCTGACGTAGGCGTCGCGCTACTGCTGCTTCTCCTGCTCCTGCCACTCTGTATACGCGTATAATATAAGCTCTCGTGGTATTTCACACGCGTTCTCTGAGCCTTTTTTTTTTACTTTTTTTTAGGGAGAGTCATGAAGCCTGCGTAATTTGACGCGGATGGATTCAGCGCTGCTTTTTTTTTTTTTTATCGTACAGACGTCGTGTTTCGTGGGTACGAGTTTCGGCTGGAATTTTTAATATCGGTCTATGAACAATTGTGTGCTTTAACACGTTGGCTGGCAAAGTTATTTAGGAAGATGAAATGAAAGCTTTAAGCCCCAGCAATTTACTTGAGATTTTGAATGAAGTTTAGGTGTGTGATTTTTATAAAAATTTATGTTAAGATTATAAAGATTTTGATAAAAATTATTTTGATCAATTATTTAAAATATAATATGGATATAATTATCTTACTAATATACATGCCCATTAAAAAAAAAGAGCAATAAAAATGTTTCACACTTATTACCTACAATTACCATCATGCTATAATGACATTTTCATTGTTCAAAGTCAAAATTGTTGTCTATAAACTTACATGTTAAATAAGCAATAATACAATCGTATAGCAAGATTAAGCCGCAGTCATTGCTTCGTGCTAATGACGAACTTAAAAAAAAAAAAAAATTTAACGACCCTTAGAAACGCTTGCTCATTCCATTCGCGCACCGTATTACCGGCAAAAAACACGAACGAACGAGAGACTCTTTAAGAGCCAAACCTTCATCACTTATAAGCAATTATATCGCAACATTGTGTTGGTTGGCAATAAAAAAAAATCAATATCATTGATTTTACAAAATTTCTCCATTATATTCTATAAATTTTACACCTGTCTCAAATATTTCTTTGATAATTTATGATACCCAAAAAAAAAAAAAAAAAACTAAAAGCAAAAAGAAAACGCAATGTAAGACAACACCAAAATATCGCTTCTCACTGCAGCATAGTCATAGTCACATAGAGAAATAGTCACCACCACCAAATCGATCTGCTTTTCTCTCTCTCTCTCTCTTGCACTGCATGCTTTCAACAACAGCAGTAGCAAGTATACCACAAAACGACAAGAGCGCATGTCTCGCTTTTAGCATTGCGGCTTTAGCCTAACGTCTTGGAATTTGAGCTATACACACCCTCCTTCTCTTCTCCTTCCTTCTTCACCACACTCATTTACAACATATATATCCAATTTTACCCCGTTTCATAGGCTATTACCAAAGCGATTTACAATTACACGCACATTATACGAGAAAAGCACAGTTTTGGCACGAGAGAGAGTTTGAGCTTTCTGATACGACCTCTGCAACTGTTAATCCAAGCCAAAGAGAGGGTAAAACTTTCTCTCCTGTGACTCTGTAGTATATACACAGAGAGAAAGAGGAGAGTTGCACTACAGAGTAGTAGTAGTTGTATAGCTGTGGGAAACAGATGATACGGAAAAGTGCAACGTTACAGGAGCGCATTCGTTCGTTCGTTCGTTCGTTCGCTAGCGATATGGCAGTATAGCGGCTTTAGTTGGACTAGCTCGTGCCGTTCGCCATCTAGAGCTAGCTGCTGTAAGGGAGGTAAAACGAACGGGGTAAGAAGTAAGAAATAGGTGGAGGAGGAGGAGGAGGAGTGTTAGAGAACTGCTGCAGAAATAATAAAAGAAAATGGGAGGTAATGGTCGCTGCTGCTGCTGCTACCGTCTTCGCTTACTACCAGTACTGCTGCTGCTGCTGCTGCTACCGCATACTGCTACTGTTACTACCACTCTTTCTCTCTCAACCCTATTCTGACTTCGTCAGCTCGGCAGTATAGGCTCTTTTGGTGGCTGTGGCTTCAGTTTCTTCTCTCTTTCTCTCTCTCTGCGTGTATTTCGCTTACACTAGGTGACACCTCTTTTAAGACCAGCATTATACCTACGGCCTACTTTATAACGCAGCAGCAGCAGCAGTAGTAGTAGAACTAGTATATAGCGAACTTTTTAGTAGCGCGAAAACGCGAAAGGCCTCAACTCTCGTTATATAGCTTTCTTTTACCCTTCTTTCTTTTTTTTCTCTCACCCTCTATGTGTGTGTGTTCCTTTCTTTTTTCTTTTCTATATTTTTTTTTTCTTTCTACCCCTACATATATTTTTACACATTTTCAGGGTCATTTTGCTTTCTGAGCGTATAGCACGTGAGATTCTCTGCAACTAGCATATAAAGCGCGAGAGCTTGCAGTCTGGGAGGATAAAGTTAAAGAGAGAGTGAGAAAGAGGTGGATAACGCATGAGAGCTTGGAATGGAAGAGTTTAGCTATATATTGTGGAAAAGTAGGGGATACACTAGCCTGGCTGAGGAAGATTAGGGGAAGCTGGGATTTCGTGTTTTGAAGTGCTTGAAGGAAGAGATGGCAGGGGATGTCCGCGATACAAATAGCCACTGCGTGTCGCTTGGATTGTCGCTCTTTCTCTCTTTCTCTCTCTATTTTTTTTTTTATTTTTACGACTTTGAGAATTGAACGTTGAAGAGTATAAAAATCAGTTTTACGATCCGGTTAACGGTCTTATATTATATCTATCTATATATAGTTTTTTTTTTTATTTCGATTTAACGACTCAAAAGTCAATAAACAGCAATTTCAGATATATATATTTTCTCTACTCAATGTCCAAGAGTATAAACACTGAAATATATTCAATTTTCATATAATTTTTTTTCTCATGTCGTTTTTAATTCTACATGCTTATCTTTTATTTGATTTATAATTTATTGAGCTTAAATAATTTTGCAATATACATTTATCTATACGCATGTTATCTGTCTACACTGAAAATAATCAATAAAGTGTAAAACAATAAAAAAAAAAAAAAAAATACGAATAGAAATTCAATAACAAGAGTTTCAACAACAATAGGTTATAGAGAATCAAAACCTTCAATAAAAAAATAAATAGCTCTATAGACATACACACACGCACACATGCACGTATATACATACAGATAGATAGTGTATGCGTATGAAGCTATCAAAGGATTTGCATACACTCACGCTAATTAACTCGTTATCATTCGATTAAGCCGATATTTCACATTTGAAATAGAGTGAAGTGGATTTGATTACTTTGTGTGTGTATGTGTATATGCGCAACGAATCCTTCGGAAATGAGTATATCCTCAACGTAATTATTGCAATTCAGTACAATTGTCTTTCTCTCTTTCCAATCATTATCTACCCTTAAATAGTTAAAAAAAATAATAATAATAATATTACCCCCAAGGGTAGTGAAAAAGAGAAGTTTACCAAGATCAATTTGCATGAGTATAACAAAGTCATAGAAAAGCGAGTAATCTGGAACGAGAAAGACTGTAAAAATAGTTAGAAAAAAAAAGATTTAAAAAAACTGTACCCTAGACAATTCCAAACATTTAAAAACATAGTAAAGTCGTCGTTGGTTGTCGTAAAAGGCTCGATGAAGAAAGCAAGGCATTGGTGACTACGAAAAGTATATCCTATGGTCGCACTTGTCAAGGTATACCCCCCCCCCCCCACCTCACCTTCTACCATATACCTCTTCAACCAGAGGGGGGACAAGCATATCAGACTGCAATAAATTCCGCGTTCTCCCCCTTCTTCTTCTTCTTCTTCTTCTTTCCTCTTACTCTCCCCTTTCCTATACAGCATAGTGCCATTATACAAAAGCGAGAGCTTTCAGCCTTGTCGCGCGATTACGGAATGATATAGTGGTCGCGAGTAGGAAAAGCGTAAGGCGAAAGCGCCTCACCTCTTCTATAGAGGGTAATTCATTCAGCGTCGTCGTTGTCGTCGTAGTAGTAGTAGTTGGAAGGTAGTTGTAACAGCTGCAGTAGCGGGCGTTAGAAACTGCTACTGCTATAATTATATATACTTATGTTTTAAAGAAAAAAATATACTTGGTGTAATAGTATATTTTGTGTGAAATACTTTGATTTGAACTTAAACGTTTGGTATTAGTGCGTAAATAGATTAATATTTTTAATATTTAGTTGCAGGTGAATATTTTTTAGGGGGTGAGATATATAGATTATAATAACGTGACATAATTTTGAAAGGTATTTGACAATTTTAGGGGGGTAAAGGTATGTATGGAATTTTAAAAGTTTGACGAATTTATTTATAATAACGATGATATTTCGTCGTTGTCCTGTTTCAAATTAAATCGGTGAATAGTTTCTATACTGGGCACACGAGAGTTCGTGTGTATCTCTTTCTATCTCTTTCGTGGTATAGAGTATTATCGAGCGAGAAAGACATGAAATATGAAACTATAATACTGCAAAGCAGTAGCAGTAGGTAGGTAGGTAGGTAGTAGTAGTAGTAGTAGCCCACCCTACAATTTACTTTAACAACTTAATTCAATTATTATTAATGAAGCCACAGAAATTGCTTTCAAGCGATTTAGGCATAGAGAAAGAGCATTTCCAGTTCTAAGGGATTATACTATATACTCTGTTACAGAAAGATATTATTTTAAAATATAATTATAAAATTATAAAAGAGAAAGTTTTTAGTTGTGTATATTTAGTATACTATCTTATATACAATGAGCTTCTAATAAAATGTATGATTTGTCACAAGATTAAAAAAAATAATGAATAAAAATAAATTGTTAGTGATTAAATTTAACACGTCTTGTCATACTTTATTCCTACTATAATATATACGATACTTATAACTCATGAAAGCTCAACAAGATATATTTTCATCAATCAAATAAGATAGAAAGAGAAATTATCAAATAGAGGGATATAATAATGCAGGCAACGTAATTAATCGGTAAAATAAATAAATAAATGTATCACGCAAGATCAAGCAGGCAATCGAATAAATAATATCAAGTATAGTAGTAGTAGTAGCAGCAACTCACGGGAATGGTCATCTCCATCTCTCCCTCTCTCTCCCTCTCTCTCTCTCTAATACTGACCTAATGCGTCATAGTGGCCGCAAGGTAATTACGTATCAAACTCTCTCTCTCTCTCTCATTCTCTCTCACTTGCGCATCCGAAGCATCCCCACGCCGATTCATCTCCTAATCTCGTTAGCCATCGGCACAAGCCGAATCCATCGCGGGCAATCGACGTAGAATCGAGAGTGAGCGAGAGAGAGAGAGAGAGAGAGAGAGAGAGAGAGAGAGAGAGAGAGAGAGATAGAGATAGAGACACGAGAAGCGCAAGCACCCCATATATGTCCCACCTATATTCCCTCTCCTTCCCCCCTTAACACGCGATGATTGCAAACGAACGCGCGACCGCAACGAAACACGTCGTATACGCGACACACAAACACACACACACACACACACACACACACACACACACACACACACACATACTGACTATAGTGTGCCAGTATATAGGGGTAGTATAAAGCAAGAGATAGAGATAGAGACAGGGGAAGAAGAGGGGGTTGGTGTCAGAGAAAGAGAGATATCGATTTGGCCATATAGCAGCAAGAGCATCCGCCTGAGTCACGGTGTATAACCACACCGAGTGAGAGAAAGCTGCGTTACTCACTGGGCTGGCCAGCCAGCTAGTATGTAGTCGGCGTGTGACTTGACGCACGGCCAAAGGGGCACTTTCTCTCTCTCTCTCTCTCTCTCTTGCTCAGAGATTGTCGTTGCCGCATACAACCCCTACCCCTACCCAACACACAACCCCCTCATCCCTTAGACCAACCACGTTTAACGCAATCAATATGCCTACCACTGCTGATATATAGATATAGAGGTCCTCCTCCTCCTCCTCCTCCTCCTACTCCTTCTTCACTATTCCCTTTTGCTTTCTCTCTATATCCATCGTTGACGCCGACACTGCCAGAATGAGTCAGAGAGCGTCACCGAGAGTATCTACACCCTAACCACCCTACCATCCTACCCTTTCCTCCTGTCACGCGTTGACGCGCTCACCACCGAACGTGTTGTGTTCACCTGCGAAATAGTCAGAATGAACGACTACGACTACGACGACGACAAGGGGTAGGTTGCAAAATTGGTGTATATATGGCTTGTTTTATAGTTGACTCATTCGAGATAACTTAATATTATCAATTTTTTCGTATTGTGATTATTTTTGAAGTATATACCTAATGTAGCAAATTTTACCTGATTGAATATTACGAATGTAAAATTTATTATTTCTTTTTATTTTCTATTAGCAAGTATCGTTTTATATATAACTATTGCAAATAAACGAAATTACAAGAGAGGTTAGGTTATTCATCTTTCGAAATTGCTCGCTTCAAGAAGCACATTAAATCTAGTATATACTCGAATTTCGCTCTTGAGACGATAAACTTTTCAAATCTTATTCCAGACGTGTACGTGAAGCAGCAGCAGCAGCAGTAGTAGCAGCCGGTACCCAAGGATTCTTGAGTATAGTCGTGAGAGCTTGCACGCGTATAGCCTTATAACCGAATGAAAATCAAGGCTCACCTACTATACTCACCCTCTTGCTCACTCACTTTGGACCTTAGGAAATCCAGGGTTAAGAAAATCCCTAAAGCTTGAAAGAGAGAGAAAGAAAGAGAGGCTTATACGATGACCTGCCTCGTTTCTATACTCTCTTTCTCTTTCCCTATACACACCATATATACTGCTTCGCTTATAACTGCGCGCACTATTATTTTTCGTCTAACGTATAAGGACTAAACTCCTCCACCTTCTCCTCTTCCTCTTACAAGCCTCCTAACATCCTCTCTCACTCATTCGTCACTGTCATGACTGACCGGCAGTATAGTAGCAGCATAGTCTCTCTCTCTCTCTCTCTCTCTCTCTCTTAGTTGTTACGTCACTTCTCTTTCTCTCACGTCCTTCCTTTTTCTTTTTCCGCTCGATATTTCTAGCTTGCTGAATTATTGCAAAAAAAACACTAGCCTCACTCACTTACTCTCTTGCACACACACACACATGCGGTGGCAGAAACTGACCTGACGGATTGACACTTTCACGTCCTGTATCTCTGAGTCAGCAGTATATGCGGCGCCAGTTGTGTATGTGTGTGTGTCTCTGTGTTATACTTATATATGCTGCGACTGATATCTTACTATATCTTTGACCGATGTCGTCTAATAAGATGTCCTTATATATATCGTATAGTACAGATGTTACTGACAAAATATATACGTCAATGCCAATTATGATAGTAAAAAAACTTGAAAAAAGAATTCTTATATATTATTTACTCTAACACATCAAATATACTATTGAATTTAAAAAGCTTTTTTCTTTAAAGTATAACCAATAGCTAAGTATAGCTGCAGTCAAAGTTACCTATATAATATATACATATATCTTTTTCAAAAAATTCAAACCGCATCTCAAAAATATACTATACCATTCTATCTTGTACGTATACATACTATATATAATATATCTACTTTTATCAAAAAGTTTTTCATCTTCTCAAAAGCTATTTGCATTTCAGCAATCGTTCCATTATCTTATTCCGCAAAGCTTTGTACAGAAGAAGAAGAAGAAGCCCCAGAAGCGCCTCATTTTTTTCTATATACCTACTCCCACTTTACTTGCACCTTCTTTTTTTCCAACATAGTACATATAAGTATATACGAGAACAGTACCTACCACCGAGTGAAAATCTATTTCCCAGAGAATTTTCCATATTACGCGCAATGAAATTTCAAGAATGGAATTTCAGCCAAGGCAACACGACGAACAAAACTTACTACGCGCCACGTGCTGCCAAGTTGCCGACAGTCTTCTCTCTCATTCTCTCCTCATATACACACATGCGTTCTCTTTTTCTCTATACATCCCAACTAGGGAGGTGCGATTTTACTCGAGTACTCGAAAATCATCCGATACTTTTTTTGCGAGTATCGGAGTATCGAGTCATTTTTGAAAATATCCGATACTC
>JAPYZE010002977.1:0-14356 GCA_030522805.1 Leptomastidea abnormis | reverse complement strand
ATACATATATATATATATATATATATATATATATATATATATATATATATATATATATATATATATATATATGTATAATATTCACTCGGACGGGCTTTGATGTATTCAAATGCGCGTGTGTGTGTGTGTGTGTGTGTGTATGTATGTAGGTATATAAAAGTATATAGATATAGTTTGGACGTGTTGTAAGTATTCCAAACTTTAAGGGCAGCCTCTCAAATATTTGAAGTTCTCATCTCAAAAGTTACACGTCAATGAAAGGAAGATAAAGAGAGGGAGAACCTAGAAGAGCAGCTATACTCCCCGTGAAAGTATACTGTCCATTTCGATTGTAGGATAGTGGCTCGAGTCTGGAAGTCAAACTTTCGCGTAGTGTAGGTAGGTAGGTAGGTAGTCAAAAGGGATAGAAGATAGAGAGAGAGCGAGAGAGAAAGTACCTTTGAAATTTTCTCCTCTCTCGTGTCGTCCAGCGTCTTCTAACTATCTCTACTACAACCCATAGCCAGCCAGCAAGCCCAGCGAGTCACCGAGATAGCGGTTTACTGGCACCTCTGCTGAGCTTTTGATACCTAATACTCTCGGCATCTTCTCAGCAGATAATCTACTTTTTTTTCCTTTTTCTTTTTCTCTTTTCTATCTAAACGTCAACCTTACTTCTCACTTCTTGCGTCTCACAGGTCAAAATCGATTTCACCTGATTTTTTTTTCTTTTCATCTTATAACTAAATTTGAACTCGTGTGTGATAGACTTGTAGATTACGTTTTATTTCGGCTTTTTTTTCTTTAATATTACTATATTCATTGCTATACAAAATATAGCATTAAAAAAATTTATTGGAAATTTGCAAGGTACTTAATACGATTATAATTTCGATGTATTTTAAAGTTGAATACAGAGTGGGTATTAATTAATGTTTAATTGACAAAAATATTGCTTTTTACTAAACTTGACAAGTTGATCTTGTTGAAATGTAGAACCACAGAAATAAGTCGACTAAAAATTGTCGAATGGTGTGATTTCTGATATGAAAAAAAAAAAAAAAAAAATTACGTGAAAATATATTGCCGAAGTGGAAGTAAAAAAAAAAGAAAAAAAAATTGTATGTACCGAAAATGAAGAAAAAAAAATAAGAGAAAGGAAGAAAGTAGAAGAAAAAGAGGAAAAAAGAGATTTTAATGAAACTCAGTAGTATACGAATTCGCTGCTGCGTCAGCTATTTCTATTTTACACAAGAGACTCGGCGACGACGACGACAGCAACGACGGCGTCGCTTGCTCCTTTGTGTCTTTACCTCAGGTGAGATATGAGTAATCGTTATCCGAGAGCTCAATGTGAATGAACAGTCATAGCACACAGTCTGCGCGCCCGCGTGGAGAGCTTGTATTATATACTGTATATAAGCTTCCGCTCTATGCAGATAAAAAATCTTGAAAGCTTTGTTTCGACGACGTTTATATCTGTTTTACTCTTTCAATATTTTGAATATTAAAAATTTCAAAAACCTTTTGCTTTTATTTCCTCTTTTCTTTTTAGATTAATATCAAATTAATCCAATGACATTTTACATAAATTGTGTAACAAAAATAAATTTAATAAAAAAAATTGTTTTGAAAAAATAAAGAAAACAATTTTTTAGAAAGAAATTTTTTTGAAAAAATTTTGAAAAAGAATTTTGTTGGAAGGAAAAAGTGTCATGTTCCCAAAAGACGAACAAGTCTTTCGCTCTTTAGGAGCTATTTCGAGCATAGAAGAGAGGCGAGGAGCAAAGAGGAGGAGGAGGAGAAGATGTTTGGAGCTGTCGTGAAAATGTGAGATGAGAAAAAAAAAGGGGGGGGGGTAAAGACTCACCTTTGATGAAGTCAACGGCCATCTCGAGTCCGTAAGTGTCCTTGTCACAGTCGTCGAGTATGTGAGCTCCGATCTTGACTCCAGGCACGAGGCCGCGGGCATTGAGCTTGTCGAGGCTGTAGAGCATAGCCTCGAGTGCCTGTATGCCGCCCTGGGGCATAACCGGGCCGCAGGTGACGCTGTCCTCGCGCTCGTGCACCATCATCAGCCCCCCCAGAATGAGATCCCCCTCGACCACGGCCTCCAGCTTAACCGGCCAGACTATGGGTGCTGGTCCGTCGCGCGGCAGCATCAGCATCTGTTGCTGCTGCTGCCAAAATTCCGCAGAGGAGGCGAAGGAAGCTTGAAACTCGAGCCACTCGCCGTGACGGATGGGGTGATGGTTCTCGGGGTTTTCCGGCCGCCAGTGCCGGCTCAGCCGTGACTGCTGCTGCTGCAGCTGTTCCATCTCGAGCCTGTCAAGCTCCGACTCCTCGACGTCCCGATAGTGGCTCGGGTGGCGCTTATGCAGGGCCACGCTCGCCCCGAGGACCGCCAAGAGCACGAGCACGAGTTGTTCTCTCATCGCGTGTACTCCCGTCCTGGCCGCCGCGCTCGCTCGGGCCTGGCTCGACGTTCTCGACGCTCTTTCGCGACGTAGCCCCTCACCTTCCAACTGCTGTCCCCCCTCGCGTCCTCCGGCTCACCCATCTTGCCTGTATATTATGTACCTACCACACCACCCCCCTTTTGTTGTATGACAACGGAATCCGACAACTGTTGCTCCGACTATTGCTGCTGATGACACTCCCGATATATCGATATGCGCTGCTGCTGCTGCTGTTATTGGGATATGTGAGAACGTATATATATATACGAGATAACAAAAGTGTATTTATGAGACTGGAAAGTTGCGGTGAAGCACTGCTCAAATATTGCATGCTCTCTCTTTCTTTCTTTCTTTCTTTCTCCATTTACTGTTTGAGAGAGAAATAGAGAAAAAGAGCCTTGATTTCTTGTGAATAATGCAACGTTTCCGATTGCGCAATGACAGGTGATTTTCTTTCTTTCTTTTTTTTTCTTTCTATTTTTCTTATGAAAATTGCAAAAATTTTCAACTTGTATAATACTAAAGTGAATATGTACCTGACGAATTGATATGTAAAATCAATTTCATTGAAACATTTTTTTTCTTTCTTTTTTTTTTTTAAATTCTGTTGATCAATCGAGTAAACGGAAAAGGACTTTAGGATATATCAACTACATTTTGCACTTTGTTATCTGTAAAGCCATGAAGCTAAAGAAAAGTTTATTTGTAATAAATAACTGATTCTAGGAAATCCAGGAGTTTATACGATATCTTTCTCTATGGTTCGTAAACTCTTTTAGCAAAAAAAAAGAAAAAAAAAAAAAAAGATAGAAAGAATATTTGTTTTTATTGAACCGGAATCTACTGTTATAAATGTTGCATATACGATCGCTGACTATTCACAAATCTATAGTTTTTTAAAATTTTTCAAAAATCGCTTTCAAAAATTTTTTTACAACTTCAATATTGAAATAAATACTTTAGAATTTATCGAATGATCTGGATGTAATAAATAAAGAAACGTTGTATAGTTTATATGAATATAGGTATTTATATATTGGATGCGCAAATCAACCCAAAAACTATATGTGATATCTGATTACTTTAAAAATATTATTTGAGTAATCTTGCGTTCTAATAATTTTTTTTTTCTTGTCTTTCAGTAATTATAACTTTAGATCGCTAGTGTGACTTCTGACTTTTTAATTATCGTTGATTAACGAGTTTGAAGGAAACTTTTTAACTTCATACGTAGATCAATAATATCATTTCTGAGCAGATCGTCGAGAGATGTACGTGACCATTTTATGATTTTATTTTTATTAAGTTCTAAAAACGATATCTTTCTCTCATACTGTTATAATCAAACATTAGGTCTTCAATTCAACTTTATATTAAATTTTTCTTTTTTTTTTCTTTTTTGCATTGGTTTACTTTTACTTTGTAAAAAAAAACCATCAAATAAATTAAAAACTTAATATTTTAAAACCAAAGTATGATGAATACATGTGATTAAAGTATGTTAGGTAATTACAAGAATCTTTGATTTTGCAAATGTAAAAAAAATTGAGAAAACATAATTTAAAAAAAGATAAATTGAATATTCTTTGGAACGTCGAGATTAAAAGATTTAATATCGCAGAGCAAATACCGAGAGCTACAGAGGCAAATAGATAAATTCACTTGTTACATGTTAATTTAGTTTTACTGAAGCGGAAGTTGCCTGTTATTAAACCTTTGATTGCCATAAATTCATACGTGATAGTTAAGCTTTATGGATTTTTATACTTTTGATCTTTAAAATAAATTCAATTTTTATTTATCGTTAATAACATCGATTATCTTTAACGTTATAAGCTTCAAGAAAGTCGTTATTCTTTCCAAAGATTTTTTTATGTAAATTAATTACAAAAAATTTTGTTATTTATTATTATTATAATTATTTTTTTCTTAAATTACTCAAAATGTTGTTATAAAAGTAAACTTTTAAAAATGAAGGTACTTTAAAAAGATGAGAAGTAGTTTACAGAAAAGCACTTCAAGTATATGTATATTGTTGATCACACAAGAATATATATATATATATATATATATATATATATATATATATATATAATGCGCTTTATTCAAGTTACAATTTCGAAAATTAGATTTTGTGGTGACAACAATATTCCAGGACAACAAAACAAAATAAGTGTATGCAAATACAATTACTAGAATCAACATGTGTTGTGATTGCCAGCTTTTACTTATCAAATAGCTCATCAAAATAAGCCGTTCTCTTCAATCCCTTGTGCAATTTCATGTATATACATAACTACAGGGTGTAAGTTAAAATTACTCTGTGAGGGAGAGATTGAGATTAGTGGCTTATCCTCGCCCACCATCTAAACATTCAACAACGTATATTATGGTAATGTCGCTTCGATGACTTTGAAGACTTAAAGTAATAAAGCAAATTGTGTTTCAAAACTTTGCGACTTGCAATTTCTCCTTTTCTTTTTTTTTTTATGTCTAATCGCATTAGCATTTTTATACTCAATTTAAGTCGTGCTCCATAAAATTTACAATGAAAACGAGTTTTCTTCTCTTTCATTAAGGTGACATTGAAATTTGCTGATACCACCAAAAGAATTGAAAGTAGAGAGGAAGATTTAATTATGTGTGTTAGATTTTCTTTTTTTTTCTATGAGAAATGATTGAAGATAAGTCATGCCAAAATATTTGTAAAAATTAGAAATAGTTTTAATTTTGATGATACTGTAATTTAAACTACAATTTAATTTGGATTGGTAAAATAAAAAATGGACTTTTAAAAAAGTGTTAAAGTTGAGAAAGGATTTTTTGAACGATGTAAATTTGTTCGATTTTGATAAAGTAAGTTTGGTACATAAAAAAGAGGCCAAAGAGAGAGAGAGAGAGAGAGAGAGAGAGATGTGCTTTTGGTATTCCATCTGGGCACTGCTGGAATTTTAATTCCCATTCAGAGAATCTCCCTAAGCGTTCGGACAGGCTACTATATAGATGTATACCGAGGATAGATGTGGAACACCGCATGCGAGAAACTCTGAACAATCTCATAAGTTCTATCTCTCCATTGATAGCTTTCGATGTGCTTCGAATCGCCAATAAAAATCCATCCAGGCCTCGGGATTTCCTTTTTCCCTTAACTCCTTCTCCTCCTCCTCCCACATCCCACGTCAAGAGAGACTCAGCCTTTCTTTCAAAGATAAGAATAAAAGAAAAAGAAAATAAAACGGATATATATATATTTCTCTCTCGCTTCGTATATATACATGCGAAACGTAACTACCAGCGTTATTGCGACGGATGTCAATTCTAGGGCGTCTGTACACAAACGTAAATGCTTTTTCTTCTTTCGCTCTGTCTCATCCTTTTCCCTTTTTTCAACAGAGCCTCCATCTCCTCCTCCTCCTACTTTTTTCTCCTTTACTCTTATTTCCTCTTCTTTTTCACAAACAACATTTTGAACTACTGCTGTGTATATATGTCTGTACCGTCAAATATATCTGAATTTTGCCGAGGTCAATTTTGTTTAACAATGATCAAGGTGAAAATGGTATGGGAATCATCCAGCCATATACTTCTCATTCCCCCCCCCTCCCTCTATTTATTGTTTCTATTTTATCTTGTTTATCTTTCTGCTTGCGTGGCACGTAATAATGTCTATGTGTATTGAGTGCGTGCTCATCATCATGATTATCGACGATTACTTCTAACCAATCCTTTATTTGTCTTTCCACCCTTAGAAGAAAACAAAAAAAAGATATAGTAAATTGTAGTCGCTTACAACAATTCACCGATGTTTTATTTATCTTGAATCCAAAATATTTTTTACTATAACCGTGATAAATTTTGAAAATGTTTCTAGAAATTTTTTTGATATTTTTATAAAAAATGTTATTACTTTCAACATTTTGTGTTTAATAATAACTTTTCATAAATTTTATGCTAAAATATTTTAAATTATTATACAAGGTATTTATTGGTGTTTATTATTTTTAGCTTGAACAATTTTAAACGTTTATTTTCTTAAATTAATTAATCAATTAAATATAATATAATTTGTATCAGAAAAAAATTTAAATTTCACACATAACAAACAGATCGTAAGTGAAATGAAATATTGGCTAATAAACTTTATGATACGTTAAGACTTTAACTTGCTATTTAATGCTTTCCAAATATGGTGTCAGAGAACTATTGGACTCATTACGCACCATCGATGTCGAGCAGTCGATAAAATGTATGTGTGCACATGACATTTGGCTAAACCGAGCAATGAGCTGGATAATAGTAAGCGTGATTTTCCAGCCACATATTAAAATACTAATATGCTAATAATTGCAATTTATTCAAAAGTAGTTTTTTTAGAACCTAATCCTAACATTTTAAGTAAATTATTTTTATGTCACTTAAAATTTTTATTCGAATTTGGATAATAATAATAATGAATCTTTCAAATATTTATGTAGCTTTATTGTATAATATATAATCGACGCGTTAAAGCGATGAATAAAATATTTTTTGAATATTATTATTGTTGCGTTATCCGATAGTAATGATTTTATAAATGCGCTTACGAGCACAATATTTTCAAATCTGTTACTTTTCCAATTTAATATTAAAAATGTTTTCTATAAAAATTGTATCATATTTCAAAAAATTCCACACATTTGAATTTTATTGAAAATTCATGAACATATCTCATCTCAAAAATCATTTTTTATTTTCTTGTTAAAATATATATTATTGTTCAATAATGATATATATTTTAACAATATTAAGAATATAATTTAAAAAGGTACTGCTGTGATCTTATTAATAAACTTCTTATTATCTAAATAATGTCAGTCTCCGTAAAAGCAAATTAAACAAAAAAAAAAAATAAAACATAATTTTTATAACAAAAAAAAAAATGTTTAACGTTGCAGAAAAAATGTGAAAAGAACAATACAGAAATACAGAATTGGTTTTACGTAAAATTTGTAAATATGCCTGGGAGTTGTTTGCTTTCTTTTTTTTTCTTTTTTTGTTGTACACTGTGTTCTCATACGCACAAAGAACCTTCTGCTAGTTTACGGTTACAATCAGGTAACGTAACGTGCAGAGTTTATTATAACGAGTTTTTTTTTGCTGTACAATATGTGCAGATATATTATAATATGTTTTGTTGATGAAACTGTTACGGTTTCCAATGATTGGAAAAATTTATGTTTTTGTTATAAATAATTAAGTTACAACTTAATTATAATCGCAGTTTTTTTGTGAGAATTGTATTTCTGTGTAAATATTTCTTCCTTTATTTACTTTACAATTACTTAATGCTGAAATTTCAGCTTAATATATTTTTAATGTTAGCTACTTAGAAAAACCATCGATTAAAAGTTTTGTGGGGCAAGAAAAAGAATTTAAAAAAATGGGCCAATGTAATGAAGATTAACACTTACACCATAGTGAGACTTTTTTGTCCGTTTTTTCTAATTATGAATAGCAAGATGGATCTTAAGGCTATGTTTCAGACTTACACTTTTGTGATGCATATTTTTTTTTGATGCTCATTTACATAATGTTTTTAAAACTTTGAAAAACAATTTTTGAAGTATTAATGACAAATAAATGAAGGTGTAGTTTAATTTTAAAATAATTTATTTTTAAATAAAAAATTTTTCTATTTAACTTTTATCTAGTTTTTCATTCTGTCAGAACTTTGTTTGAAATTTACGAGTGTATATATAAAATAATTATAAGTCACGTTTTCAAAATTCTATTTTAAATTTCAATATTTGGAATAGGCCTTGTAGAAAATAAATTAAACGTAGGCAAAACTTATTAAAAAGTAAAAATTTCATACTGCTGAATAATAAAAATATAATTTAATTTTAAATAGTTTTAAAATTTAATTAGTTATTAAAAAAAATTTTTTTGAATAAAGTATGAATAGCCAATTTAATTAATTTTTTAAAATTATTAATTATAAATTAGTTTATAAAAGGATAGAGAATCAACAATATGAGAGAAAAAATTTCGTTTGTAAAACAGACTAATGCAAATTAATTTAAGTGGGCTCTTTCATATTTGTACTTATTAATATTTAAAAAAAAAAGATTCACAAGCTTTTACAATTTTACATATATCTTTTTTGAATTAGAAATAGAATAATTTTTATGAAAACATTTTTAAACAAGTAATAAATTTTAATTTTGGAATATGTAATTACCTATGTAATAAAGTTAAATTGAATCCATAAGCATTACAAGGTTTTCAAAACTATAAACATATAGATAATAATAATCAAAACTCGAAAATTATGAATTAACATGAAAATAAAATCATATAGGTAAATTGTTGAAAAATAATGTAAAAGCAGAGACAGAGTAACGCTTGTAGATATTTAAATGAAATAACACGGAAAATTTATATATTATAACAAAGTTAAAGTGTTGTGTTGAACATAAAATTATCATCATCCACATATTACATACACACACAATAAAGACAGGTATGATATACACGACCGCAATAAACTTTTAACAAGTGAAGTTTTAAATTGCCATATCGGCGTTGCAATATCAATTAGAAGTTTTCAACCACATCCACCTTGTACTGCTCCTCTCATCACACAATATCCCGATTTGGTCTAGTTAAATGTTTAGCAGTTTATTAATTTTGCACCGAGATGGTAGTAGTGATGGTAGTGGTGGTGGTGGTGGTGGTAGTGGTGACCGTCAACTTAATCATCCAAAACTTTTCCCCTCCTCTTTATTCTCCTCCGCTTTCCCTTTTCTTCCCTCTCATGACTAGCAAGTAAGAGTAAAATTTATAACTACTATCTCCTACTCTTATCCCCCCCCGCCCCCTACTACCACCATTTGCTCTGGCCATCCTAAACCCCTTTTATCGCGAACAAAGTGAATGTGAATAGTCAGCGATAACACAAAGTCAATGTAATCTTTGAGCAGTGCTGAAAACTTCACAATGAATTACCTGGTTCTCTCTTTCTCTCTTCCCTTTCTCGTTAATTAATCGCAATCTTGTTTCCCAGCCGATTAATTAGCCGCAGAGACTCGGAACTTCCACGCCTCTTACTTAAGACAATTTAATGCTCAGCCTCATCCCCCCCGGCCCCAACTCTCGGTTGGAGAACCGGCTAAGGTAAGAAAGTTGCACGCGCAAGTATGTGGTAGTAGTAGTAGTAGTAGAAGTAGCAGAAGAGAGAAGCACGCACGCGGAGTATAAGTTTCGCTCGGGAAGTCCGGTATACACGGTCGGTTAGCCGATCTCGGAAGCGCGCGACGACCTCCGGATCACGCGCGGTACCATAGTTTCTCTGGCGTCGAAAAAAAAAAAACACACACACACACAGTCGCGTGTTTATAGAAGAATAGAGTCGCGATATATGGCGCGCTCTCACGCGCGCGCGTGTGGGCGCGAAGTTGGAGGCGCGCACCGCTTGGCGTCGGAGCAGCCACTGAACAGAAGGCACACATATCACCGGCGCGAACGCCACGACGGCGACGACGACGACGAGTTGAGAGCGCGCCTAGCTCGCTTGCGCCACCGCTACCTCCTCCTCCTCCCACTCTACTACTACACTTGGGGATTTCTCACTCCCTTCGGGCCTCTTGCTGCTGCTGCTGCTGCGTTAGCCAGCCAGCCTGTCTACCTTATACCTTCAGTATGCAGCAGCAGCAGCAGGCTTCCGCTCTGTGCCACGGCCTATATATGCGCGCCCTCCCCGGAATCCCAAGCTCCGTTCCACCTCCACCTACACATTTGCCTACCCCTATCCACCCTATCCACCCATCTAGACGGCTTGTTCTCGTTTCTTTTTCTTCTTCTGCATGCACTTTGTTTTTCTTGTTATCCTCCCTTCCACCTCCCCTCCCCCCTCTCTCTCACTCTCTCTTTCTTCTTTTTGCCGGGAGCATCGCGATTTTTAGCGCGTAATTTTTCAATGCTCCCTTTTTTTGTTTGTTTTTGTTTTTAAGCTTGGCACGCACTGTCCGGAAGCAAGCCTCTCGCTATCCTCTTGACTCTCTTTACCTCTTGCTCGTGAGATCGCTATCTAGTTGTGCAGTGCATGTTCTGTGGGTCGACGAGCTTTTCTATTCGAAGAAGAGAGAAAAAGAGAGGGAGAGAGAGAGAGAGAGAAGAAGGGAAAAGAAGGAAAACTTGTAGCGCGATGTTTGCGTGGCTACTGGCGTGTGTACGTTCATTTGCGAATACCAGAGCTATATGCTGTCTGTGTATGTGCTTGTTACCGTGAAAATTACTTTTTCATCATTTTAACTTCAAAATGACATTTTTGGTAGAGATTTTGAGTTTTTCATGATGAAAAAATATTTTTGACCTGATACGGGAGGTGTTTTTGTGCCTCACCCGATGTTCTGCCGAGCAAAGCGAGGCAGAACAACCTCCGGGTGAGGCACAACACACCTCCCGCACCAGGTCAAGAATGTACTATTTACGATACATGTACTCTTTTATATTCTTAAATATTATGACTACACGGTATGTGACATTACAGATATATACGTATACATTTGTAAAAAAGAAAAAAATACCTATAAATTTATTTTTTGTTTTCGAAACACTACATTTCAAAAGAATGTTTTGTATATTTGGATTATTAATGATGATTGACAAAAGCAAATAGTCAATAATGAACGTGACATTAATAATTTATAAGTATAAACTTGCCTTTATACACATTTAAATTAGACTAATTTTCGTATGTATCTATTTATTAATATATATATTTTTTTTTATTTTTTTCAGAGAAAGTGAAATACGCGTTGATTTAAACGCGATATATACAAATGAAGTTAATGCTATACATCAATATTAACGTTTCTCATTCGTATATATAAAACATAAATTTAATTATATTTCACGTGTGAAATATAGATTAATATTATTATGCGTAGAAAACGTTCGTAAGACATGTTTTCAGTATAAATAAATTAATTTCCGCTGAATTAATAATACTTTAATTATGATATTTCTACAAATACGCTATAACTTAAAAATTTGTTCTATTTAAATTAATATTTTCATAAAAATAAGATTATAAAAGTTATTATGAAAAGTTATTCTACAAATTTAAATTTTTTGGTATATTATAAAATTCTTTTAAAATTCAATTTTATTCATCTAGGAGAAATGTTCAAAAGAATAGTTTAAATTATTTAATAATTATTATTTATTACACCAGTCGTGTTTTGCGCGTAGCCTTAAACACTATTTAACAAAAAATCCGCTTTGAATCAGCTGTCAAAGTTAATTTAAGTTTGTAAGCATACATTAACTAATATGAAATATTTCTCTCAGGTATTTGAGTAATTAATACAAACTAACTAAAGTTTTCACAGTATAAAGAGCTTCCAGAGCTTCTATCGAATAGGGCTCTCTCTCTCTCTCTCTCTCTTACTCTCTGTTGTCTAACAATTCTAGTTTTCAAGTATCAACTATAACTATATACTAATAGTCATTATAAGATCTACAGGGCTCATAAAAGACTAAGGCGTGTTTGTATTACCGTTAAAAGCATTAAAATGATATTCCTAAATTTTGATCATGATATACGTGGAATAATTAGTCGTTCGACTATTCTTGTAACTTTGTCAATGTAACATTATATTGATAGTACCTACTATAGAATTATTTTGTAGATAATTGCTGATTTTCTCATAAGCTGTATTATAGTATAGGATATTGGCTTGCTTTGATTGTTTGCTTAGCAGGCTAGGTAAATCTGTCTGTGTGTGTGTGTGTGTGTGTGTGTGTGTGTGATATAATCGATGTTGCTTTGATAGTGGGAAGTTGTGTGTACTCTTACATTCCATAAGTGCCGAATTTCCCTAATCCGCATATGCATAACCTATGGCTAAGCCCTTATCATGAATTTCATGCACCAGCACATCATTCAAATTACAAACCTCACTGCGTTTATTTCCTCCTCTATATAGATTTCAATTTTACTCTGTAAGTGATTATCTATAGATAATAAGTAGTATTAATGTTGGATATAATTTTGTTTGTCATTGTTATTACTTTTTTTTTGTTTTTTACTTAATGAGTTTTAAAAAGTTTCACGTAATAGCATAGCATATTTATTTTATTTTATGGATATAAACTTTGTTTACATTAATCCAAAATTTAATTGGAAGTCCAGTATTTAATATTTTATGTAAATGAAAACAGTTATTGGTTTAAACTTTGTAAATTAACTTAATTTTGTTGTTATAATTTTGAGTATTATCGAAATTTAAAAAAAAAAAAAAAAAAAACAAAATAAAAGTACCACGAACATTTTCAAATAAATTTCAATGAAGTAAAATGGAATAAAAAGAACAGTTTATTAAAAAGATAAATAAGAGTTCAAAAAGAAGCGTTGAAGTACAAATACCATAAGCAATAAAAAAAATTCACACTGGCAAGTTTGAAACGTAAAGGCCGGAATCAAAGCTTTCCAAAGTAAAAAGAATTGTTGCTTTATTCAATGAGATCATTTACATTTAAAATCGAAAGTGAGTATGCGAGAATTCGCTATTCAAAACATGTAAAAACTTTAGGTGTTTTCGAAAAAATATAGCTGAATATTTTGAAGAAATTTAATAAAATATCAACTCTTTCGTTTTAAATAAAACTTAAATCAATATCTTTAAATAGAAATACATTTCTTTAATTTGTGGAAAGTTGTATAAATACTTTTCATTATTTATGTCTTCTATTAAAAATCACATTTTATCTTTTATTTTTATTTATGTATACGTGCTCAAAAATTATTTAAATGTATTTTACGATTCTTAAAAAGTTAACTAGGTAATTGTTATAATCTTACTCGTAATTTTGTAATTTTATTTGATTAAGTCAAGATTAAATATTTTCTCCAAATAAAACTTTATAGTTTAAATAAATAAAATATTGTACTAATTTATTAAGTTAAATAGTTATTTTAATAATAATAATAATAATACTTGGTTTTTCTTGAAAAGTTTGAGAAAAATGAGTTTCTTTAAGAAAGCTACTTCATAAGCTTGACTGATGCGTCTTCTTCAGCTTTAGACGTGCAATAACAATTTCATATGATGCTTTGTTCTTGAATATAACTAATCCTTTTTGTTTTCTTTAAAGTTTTTAATATAAAGATAATTTATTTTAGTTTTATAAAAAACAATTTAAACTTAATTAATTTGTATGCTTTTTAACCAATAATTTTAAAATTATTACTAAGAAAAAGTAAATTTTTTTTTAGTTATCCAGAATAACTTAAAATAATATACCAGTTAAAACTTTTATTGATTGCATTAAATATTATATATTATTTAATTCTTTGTATTATTTATTCAAAGACCGACCAGATTTTTAAAAATGTATAATTAATGAGATTATGTTGACAATACTAAAAATTCCAATACGCGATAATATAATAGCATATAATAAAATGATTACGATTATATAAGTCATCGAATTTATTATTATTTAATTATCGTAAAAAGATTGAAATTCTCAATATTCAAACAAAATGTAAATTTTATTCAATTATTGCAAATATTCAATACAACGTAAATTTAATAGTAATATGATACAATGTAGAGAAATCTTTTATTCGGATTTTCATGCCTATATCTTCAAAGATATTACAATTTACTCTTGTTAATTTTATAATAATTATTATTGTTATATTTAATATAGTTGTTTTACTAAAAAAATTATTAATATAAGTGAAATTTACGCATGAATGAGACCTATGATACGCAGTTGCGTTATTTTTAGAGTCATGGTCTATTTGTATGACTAAACTCGAACTATACTACTTAAGGGAGGACATCACAGTAAAATTTTTAAGAAATCGATTTTTTTTTTAATATTTTATAACATTGTTTGTACTTTCAAGAACATTTCAAACCATT
>JAPYZE010002975.1:0-14359 GCA_030522805.1 Leptomastidea abnormis | reverse complement strand
TTTCTCATCTCCTACACGTATTTTCTAAGAACCTTTACTTTTTTATTTTGTAAGCAAAGTAGACTCTCAATAAAATAAAAAAAAAAGAAACCGATAACTTGTGCAACCTTTTTAAGTACCTGGTGGGAATCTTCTTCGGGTTCCCACAAAAATGTCACTTTACAAAGTCAATCGAATTCTCTTTCCTTCTCTTTCTCTCTATACTTTACTATCTTACTTTCTTGACACTAGCTTCTCAAAGGCTACACACATGCATGTGTTCACAGACTTTTTCGGGAATCACTTGACGATTCATCGATAGAGCTTCTTATTGCTATTTCTTTTTCTTTTTCCTTTGAACTTTGTATCTCTCTTTTCTTTTATAGTTCTTGAAAAACTTTGTTCTTTTTTGATTTTAATAATGAAATTTTGAATTTTTTGTTGCGAAATGTAGATTGTTTTCTGCTAAATGTAAATATGTCGAATTCTGAATATTCATTGTACTTATCACGATAAAATAATTAATCATGTACAATTTTTATATTTTTATTATCAATATATTAAAAGTAAAATTTTATCAGTAAGAACTTATTTTACAAACACTTGATAAAAAAAGGTGAAAATTCTGTATAAACTATCAGTAGATAAAAATAGAACCAGGATATGATCTTCAATAAATCCACGTAAAAGCAAAGGAAAATTGTGCTTTTTGAGTGCTAAAACGAAAATGTAAAACACAATCAAAAAATCCAAACTAAAAGCTTAATAATTGTACAGTTAGAAAATTTAAACAACACTAATAGTAGTTTGTGTTAGAGATAAAAAAAAGCTCATCGGAAAAAAGTTATTTCAAATGTCATACTACGTGGTGATTTAATTCATTAATGACTTGTATCGATTGATTTGAAAGCCATGATAACTAGAGCGTTAAAAGCCTCTTCTATATTTCTATCAACGGCTTATAAACGCAAGTGATAAATGAAAGTGCGATAAACTTTAAAATTCGATGTGGTGATTGACTTGGATAATCGCACTTGAATTAAGATACAAATATTGAATGAAACGCTTAGAGATTATAGATGAATTTGATAACGCACTTATTGATTAAGATTTTATAGTCGCGACACTTCAACATTATAAAGTTTCGATTGATATCATCTGTCATTTAACAATTTTTATATAATCAGTATTATTGACAATTCAAATATAAATTTGTTTATTTATTTAATTTCAATATGTAAAATTAGAATTAACTATAACAATAAATAAAAAACAGTTATTAAAAATCAAATTTTAATATCGTATCTCCATAACATTAAAAAAAAAAAAAAATAAAAAAGTTAAACTCGAGCCTTTTTTATTTGAAACCAATTTTTATGGTATCACCGGCTGGTAAAAACAATTGCCTGTATCAATGTCTGAAATCTAAAACCATTATAACAAATTCGTCGAATTTATATTCCCGAACACTCTCGTTTAAAGCTTCTTCTTTTTTTTTTTTAAACCATATCCCAAACTCGCGACATAAACAAACTGCACAAACATTAACACAACACCCATCAGTTTCTCTCTAGTCCATGATTCTCTCTCTTTTTTTTGTGTCCACTTGATCATTGGCTCTTTCGTTGAGCGTAGTAGGGTACCATCAGATTAAATTTCCATGTGCGAGATACAGTCCGGGGCGTACCTATATGTATGTGTACGTTATTCCATACTGTACGTTGAAAGAGAAAGAGAGAGAGAGAAAGATAGACCGAGAGAAAGAACAGGATACGTGAGAAGGCTTGGACGTTGAAATTTATGGCTTGTTATATACGTGAGAGGCTCTGGAGGCTGGTGGTACGGAATCTGAGTATACGCTTCCAGTATCAAATCCCGGTGATTTCGTGGAAAATAATCTCACTCTCTCGAGATACACTTTCCGGACACGAGTCATTATTCGTATGTGTGTGCGTGTGTGTGTGTGTGTGTGTGTGTGTGTGTGTGTATGCGCGCTACTGTTCCTACGTGTTTTAGAGAAGGAACGTAAAAGCGATAATCGTTTGGTTGCTGAAAAATTGAGGAGAGTTGAATTGTATCGGTTTCTTCTATGTATTCTTTTTTTTATGTATAGCTCGTACTATAATCTATTTTCTTATTTTTCGATCTTTTTTATAACGTCAAGTGCTTTATTAAATGAATATATTGAATTGAGCAACGTTAATTTTTTGATTTATGATTGATCATGAAATTTTTACCATTATTTTTATTTTAATTTTTAAAATTATTTTTTATTTGATTATTTTTTTAGGTAAATGTTAGACTTTAACTCACGCGTAATCTCAATTTTTTAAATTTATTTATATCGCGCAGATTACGCATCAATAAACATATGTATTACAACATATATATTGCCACAAACCAACTTATCGTTATAAAATGAAAAAAATACATAAAAATATTGTCAAAAAATAAATAAATAAAAATAAATAAAATAAAATCCGGTAAACATTGCAAATAAAAACTTTTAATAAAATATTAAATTCACTTATTTTTTTAAAGACAATTTATTAAAAATATATATTATATTCAGCTTTATATTCAAAATTGTACTCATACCTAATCTCAATTTTAGCTTACACATGATCCCTAAGCTAACTGATATATATCTTAAAAACTTATACACCAAATAGATACATTCAACATCTTACCAAAATTGCTTCAACATTACATTCTCAAAACATTGTAATTTCGTTGATCAAATCAAGTAACCCTACAGCAGAGTATATCATATCTACATACCATCAAGCTCACTGTCAATTCAATTAGCTACAGTTGCACTTATACATATTCCTCCTCTTTCCCCTTCTCTCTCTCTCTCTCACTCTCTTCACATACTCATGCCTACACATGAACACACACACACACACACACACACACACACACAACGAATTATTCAGTCTCGACGTTGGATAATATTAATCTGATTAATCATATTATCCATATCTGAGGGATGAACAGTAGATGAGGCTTTATATACGCTCATGAGACACGTGTATCTATAGGTTTATATAGGCCAAAGGATGCTTCAATCTTGAATGTATATGGGGGAGTCTTAGAGATGCATTTTGATGTAATTGCTGGCTCTCTCTCTCTCTCTTCCTCTTGCATTAAATGTGTCAATACAATGTGGTTACACTTAATTCAGCTACTGCAATGCTTAAATTTATATACAAGTTATAGTCTGTCTTGAGATATATACGCGAATGCTTTATTTGCTTTATTACAATTGATTCTTGATTGTATTACATTAAACGTAAATGTATTTGAATTGTTTTCTTACATATTGTATACCTATATTTAGTGAGTGAATCTTATAAATACTTAATTTTGAAGATTTTTAAAAGGTTTAACGTGAAAATTGTAGTAGTAGAATATGTATCCGATAAGGGATGTGTCCAAGTGAAAGCTATATCAAATATTATTTTTCGAGTAAAACGTTGTCGTTATCGCTGATATAGTTTGCGTATACATACTTTTTGTTATTTTTTATTTGTTTTTATTTTGTTTAAATGAAATATTTAATATTTCTAAGTGTTTAAAAAAATAATAATAATAATAATAATAACTTGTAATATAATAAGGTATTTTTAATTAAAAATTTTTTTCTTCTACTTTCAAATAAAGGATACCTATATTATTGTAATATTACGAAATTTTAGCTTAACAATGCGGTTTTATTTCATGTTTTTTTGTTTTATTACGAAACTTTTGCGAGAAATTAAACAAAAGATGCTATGCCGAAGAGTAGTAGTATATAGCTAGATTGTTTACAACGACTTTTGAACCCAACATCACACTTTTTAGGATTCAGAGAATATATATATATATATATATATTTCGTAGAGCTTCGAGAAAGAAACGCAATATTCTTTGCATACAAGAAATACAGCAAAAGTTTATATTACTTTAACGGTGTTCGTTTCGTGTTGTTTCGGTATTATAATCAAACTTTTTTTTATTCTTTTAATTTTATTTCTGAAATTTTATACTACTAGAATTACTACAAATTTTATTGATATATCAAATTTAACTAATTAAAATTGAAAATGATATTTGATAATCAATTAACATTTTTATGTTATCGATTGCGTTTATAATAAACCAAAATATTTCGCAAAATACAATGATTAACTTCACGATATTCTACATGAAATAAAAAAAAAACAATTAATTATCAAATCGAAAAAAATTCATATTTCTTTTCCAACTAGTCATTTAGCCTATGCTTTCTTTCAAGAAAAAAAAAAAAAAAACACAAAATTGATAATAAAAAGCAATTGCCCATATTTCTTAAGCACTCGAGTGTGTAACATTGCGGTAACTATAAAAACGGCAACTCAAACCTACTATATAACTCCACCCTCTTCTCTAAAACACGGCGGGGTCATCATAAAAAAATTTTCTCTTTTCTTACTTGAATAAAATTGTTGGAATTTCGTCGCAGTATAATATATATATGCACACAGAAAGATACTAAAGTAATGCACTTTCGTCAGGCATATATTTATATATTTATGACTTTCATGTTTAGCACATATAAGTGTATGCCTATAATGTTTTTTAGAGAGACGTTTAAGCGACCATTGAAAATTTCTACTACAGCTTTTTAAGTTATTCGATATGGATGTTAAGTTGAATATAAAATTTGGATTATGTATGACTGTTTTGAAAATATTTGACACTTTATAGTGTGTTTTGAGTCTTAAATTATAGCTCAAAAATGCTCTTTGCAATATTGGACAGCATTAAATAGGGGGAAAAAATTTTTTAATAGATATTAATTTCTTTTTATACGCTTATATAACGTTAATTATTGCTTTTAATTTAATTTTTTTTATTAACAAAAAATATCCAATAACTCAATAAAAATCGATCAAATTCATAAAATCTCCAACGACATAATACACACAAAGCATCAAATTAATCGCGAAATTGCATAAAATTTCTTACCTTATATACATACCCTTTTCGAAATCAGTTTACATACGCGCCTCTTCACGCCAATTTTATCCCCCATTCTCCTTATCCTCCTCCTCTTATTCACGAAAGGAAAATAAAGGCGTGTGGATCGAGAAGCATCGAACGATGTAAAGGGTAAGGAATAAGGAGAAGAAGAAAGAAAGGAGGAGGTAGCAACAGCGCAGCAAAAGCAGTCAGAGGAGTGGACGTATTTACTGAGAAAACGCCGTTCGCGGATAATGGTTCCTTAAGAGCAATTACTCGGCAAGGAAAAGTCGAGACAAAGTAAACGAGAGCTCTTCGACCCTTCTCCTTCTTCTTCTCCTTCTTCACTCTTTCTTTTTTTTTTTCTTTCTTTCTTTCTTATACGTCTCCGCGTAAAAGAGGCGTCGCGGCGTCGTCTGTGTACCACCCCCTCCCTCCTCCTCCTACCCTCCTTTGGCATATAGATCCCAACGATCCTTCTCCACCTCCTTTCGATTTCTCCATTACTCGCCATAGTCAACGTCGAGGGGTAATTCGATTTTGTTTTTTTTCTTTCTTTCTTTTTTTTTTCGTTAAGAAACCTGCTGGATAATGACGTTGAACGTCCTCGTATAAGCGATTGTCCCTTAAACTTGGTGGTGTGGTATTAAAAAAAAAAAGAACCTTAAGGAGCGGCTGGCCAGCTATATATATTTCTCTATTCATATATATATACTATGAAGCATGACTATCTATGCTATATCTTTTTTTTTCAGTTCATAAGTCGATCGTCGTCTTCCTTCGCTTATTTTTCTCTCTTGTAATTCTTGGAATCCCTTTTTTTTTTATCTTGCGTGCTCTTAAAGGTCTACAAGCGATGAAAAATCTCAAGCGATCTTAAGCTTACAAAGGTTAAGATAATCGAATGTATTAGGGTCATTTTGTTATTATTTTTTTTTCTTTATTTCTTTTTTGTGTAAGATGAAAGTTCGTGGTTTGGCTTTGGTTACTTGATTTTTAAATTGTATCAAGGGCTTCTTTCTTTGACGAATTATTCTCTTATTTAAAAATTTTTTTTATTGATCAATATACAGTTGCGTAATAAATTTATCTAGATTTTATTGTTCAATTATCAAATTTTGCAAACAAATATTCAACTCATTAAGTTTCTTTTAAAAAGAAAAGCTCATTAAGTTTATAAATTTTGCCAATATGTCACACAAACATACATATAAAAATCATTCCATCGAATCAATTCTTACCTCTGCACACACTCACACAATCAGATAAACCAAAATGATCAGTCGAAAATGAAGAAACTAAAAGGATATATATGTATAGATAAATGGGAAAGCAAAAGAAAGTCATCGTAGAGAAAAAAAAAGCATCGCCCTTAGCCTCAAGGGAGCGATAACTTTGGCAGGCTCTTACTATAGCTTCTATATCAATACAAAAGTGTATATATACATATATATAGTATATAGAAATAAACTCTCGGCACGTCTTCATTAGAGTTTTCTCGACAGCTATCGAGAGCTATAAGATACTAACGAAAACTATCAAGCCTGTGTGCCTCTTTTCTTCTCTTTTTTTTTCCTCTTTCTCTTCTATTTCAAGTAAGACACAGTCTCGTTTCGTTCTTTATTGCCGCGCCGAAATAACAACGAATTCTCTTACTCTCTTATATTCTATCTTCCCACATATTTTTTTTCGTTGTGAAAGTCGCGTCCGATCTGATCCCTTTTTTTTTTCTTCTTTTGTTGCAATAGCTTTTTATTTTTTTTTCTCTTGACGTGTTTTATCTTGTGGAAATGAGAAAGAAAGGAAAAAGCAGGTTTGATTTTAAATTTGAGGCTGATGTTTTGGATGAAGTACTGTGAGGAATGAACGAGCAAGCAACCGATTTTGTGTGTTGTGCTTACTGATAGATATTAATGTTGTTGTTTTTGTTATTGTTTTTGTAAAGTTAAAAATGTTATACTCTAATTAAATTAAAATGTAAGTCAAAAAAAACTACAATTAAATTTAATATCACTCTTCATTAATGTATTACTTGCTTGATAATAAATACACACAAATTATGAAATTAAACTTTAAAAATATAGCATCATTAAATAGCACAAATTTTTTTCCATTAAAAAAAAAATACTTAAAAAAATATTTGTAAAATCAATTACCCTCTTACAAACTTTCTAACGTTCATCTCAAAACTACAATCACATTAGTAAAGTAATACCAAGCAATTCACGAATTCGATATCCCTTGAAAAGCCAATAAAAAAAAAAAACAGAGCATCATTTCCCTAAAATCTCTTTACTTCTAAAACTCAATTGCATACAATCTTATAGCAAAGCTGAAAAGTAGCTTTGCGGTTTAATTTTGAGATTCCAACTGGTGTAAAGCCTTTTTTACGCTCTAAACAGTTAAAGAGTAAAATGAGAGGGATACTGGCTATTTTTACTGATCGCTAAAGTGCTACTTTCGTGGCTTTTGGTTTTTTCATTGTATAAACTGTTGGTTCTACAGCGTTAATCGTAAACGTTGAGTTTTCTTTTACGAAGATTTTATTTCTCGTTGTTTTCAAGCTATAGTGAAACAAAGTACCTTTATTTTTTTATTTGTTCGATTGAAATTTAAATATTTTACTTAGAATTGTTGGAATTAGAATCGAAATACGATTAATAGATTTCCTACCGATCTATTTCAATCAAAACCGATAAAATTCATTTAGGCGTGTCTTAGACGTCTATTCAGTAGGGGGAGTAAAATCACTTGCGTAACGCTAACAATTACAAACGTTGTATATATACAATCAAAACCAAACCTTCCCCCCCTTCCCTCCACCCTCGTAATAACTCCGTCATTTTCCAAAGTCCACGTGAGCGTAACTAACTGACAATTGCGTAATCCGATATATAATCACGTGTCTCTGGTATCGCGTTCTACTTTCTACAGAAAGAGAGACTCTCTTCATGCCACGTGCTTGCTTGATGCTTGTCAAGAGTTTCAAGTTGACAACAGAAAAATAAAAGAATATATACAGAAAAAAATCGTATAAGTATATATGTCTGGACGTCTAGGAGTAAGAACAAATAGTAATAGTAGTAGTAGTAGTAGTAGTAGTAGTAGAAGTAGTTTTACGTCTCTTCTTTACGCCACTCGAGACGGAAAGTAAAAAAAAAATTGCCGGTCGCGACCTCGTAAAGCTTCGTCCCATTTCTTTATGATTTTTTAGAGCTTGCCTGCTGCTAGAGCACACTGAGGGAGAGAGAGAAAGAGAGAGAAGACAGGAAAGAAAAGTGGGAGAAACGAGCTTGAGAGCTTGAAAGTAAGAGAAAGAAGAAGAAGAAGCTGGGAGGGGTAAGGGGTATATATATAGGATGGATTGAACAAGAAAAATACTTCCTTCTCGGAAAATTTCAATATCCTGCCGTCAACGTCTTCTATATACTCACACTCTCTTGCTCGTTCCTCTATATTCTTCTATCCTTTTTTTTTTCCTCTGTAACCAAGCTATGTGTGTGTGTGTCGTCCTTGCTTTTTCCTTAGCCTTTGTGTTCTCTCTTTTTTTTTTTGTCTTCTCCCTCCTGTCTTAAGCTCAGAAGCGAGTGCGGCATACGGAGAGCGTCGCACAAGGGACTTGGGGTACACCACTTCTATATTATATACCTCTTATATGTATATGTATATATACGCGGCTTTCGTTTATCTCGTCTACAACAGCCGTGTCTTACCTTATCCTCATCCTCCTTTACTACTCCTTCTTTTTTTTTTTTTTTACATGGCTTGGTTTTTACGCTATACGCGCATCCTAATTTTCCGCATTGATCGGTTTTTCATTTGTTGGGAGGATGAGTTTGACGGAAAATAAAGTGATATATATGCATGTAAGTGTAATCATTTTATTCCATGCGTACTGATTATACGTAATATGATTAATATTTTGAAAGTGAAATTATGGAATTTAAAGGATATGATGACATACTTTTTTTTTATTTTTATTATTTTATTACATTTTTTTTGTCGTTAAAAAAATGCAACGGATATTTAATAAGAAATATTACAGATTTTTTTGATTTTGCAATAATTTAATTTTATGCAATATGCATAATAAAAATTTTCTTTTGAATAATTGAGATATAAATTTTAATGTTTAACGACAAATTTGTGCTTACTATGTCATTTTAAACTTTCAAATTTAAAGTTAAGGATATTTTTAATAAGATTTCTAAATAAAAAATCTACTATATAAAAAATATTCATTATTATTGATTATCATCTTTACCAATCAATTAAATAACTAAAAAATTAATTATGACAAACCAAATATCAATACCTTCTCAAAATTAATTTCTCCTTGAAAATACTAACCATTACATATAGAGATACTAAGAGTATACCAGATCAACAAGCCATATAATTACACATCCAGATCTCTCGCTTTCTGGCTATATTCCTAAAGCCCTCAAGAGGGACAGAGAGAGAGTTTCTCTATATCTAGGTATACGATCGTGTCTCCAACAAATCGAACCTTCCCTTCGTCCATTATCAGCACACACACACACACACACATACACGTATATATATAACCTTCTCTCGTTTTGCATCCAACAAGCCTCAGTCATATATAGTCAGCTCCTCGCGATATATTCCTAGACGCGGAAAATTAATCAAGCTCGCGTGCTCTTCAACAGCCTGTACTGGTCATACCATCCCCCCTCCTCCCAGCTTTTCATTCAGCCAATTTAATCCAGCGCTGATCCATATACTCTCTTTCTCTTTCTCCCTTGCGTGCATCCACGCGTACTGGCTATATACTACCTATATACAACATGAGTCCAAAAGGGCTCTCGCTCCCAAGAGCGAATCATCTCGCGCCATCCCTTTGACCAAACCCGAAGGCCTTTAATAAGGTCCATAGAAGACCAGGCGCGTCGCATTCACGCTGCTGCTACTGCTGCTGCTGCCTATATCCCTAGTCCTGTATTGTTGGATACGAAGGCGATGTGGGAAAGTAGGAGGAGGAGGAGGCATAGAGATATATAGTCAAGGGAAGCGCGAATCGATGACGCCCGAAAGCCTGTGACTGTATTATATGTATATACCTACCAACCTACCTATCCTTGTGAGATAGAGAGTACAAACTACGTTCCGCTGTGTTCTCCTACAGCCACTTCAGGAAGCGACGCTCGAATTACGTTGGCTTTCTCTTCCTCCTCCTCCTCCTATATATTGCGTTGGTACAAGCTTGTCTCTCTATTCCTGTGGTTCATCGTTAGGGTGGATTGAGGTGGTTCAGAGAGTTGGAAGAGGTAGTGTGTTGCTTTGGATAGTAGTTGTACTAGTAGTAGTAGTAGTAGATCGTAGTCGTGACGATTTGGCCACTGCTAATATCCGTTTGGTAGATTGTTGACTTCCCTGGATTGCAAGTTGACGATAGTTTGAGAGAGCTTTTGATTTTAGATTATTAGTTTGTTCATGATAAATGCAGGATTTTTTTTTTCTTCTTTTTTTTTAGGATAAGGAATAAGAAATAAGGAATATTTGAATTTTTGATGAATAAGTAGTAATAGTCACTGTTTAGTCAGACAACGAGTTTTTTTTTCAGTTTATTGCATAAGTTACATAATTTTATATAGTTTATGATAAAATTTGAAATATTATAATAAATCGTCGAGCTTGTTATTTATAAATTGTAATTCAATCATATTATAATATTAAGCTTTTACGATAGAAAAAAGAAACAAATATTTTTCATTTAAAACAGTTGTTATACATGAAGAAAAAAACTATAGATTTAAAATACATCATCATCGAAAATGAATTATCATTTCAACAATTTTATACTAATACTTAATATATCAAAGCATTATTAAAATCAATATAAGCATTAATCCCCTTGTAGAACGCTCACACTCACGTTTGAACATATATATTGGAAATACACGATTCACAACGAGTACTCCAGAAAAGCCAACAAGTGAACATACAGGCGTACACATACACAAATCAACACAAGCGATAAAAAGTATAGACAAAAAAGGGGAGAAAAATCTGTACGTATATGTATATATATATGTGTGTAGGTAATACCTACTAGGTATATATACATAATCTCGTATTTTATACGATCTTGGCATCAAGCACAGCCTGTTGAACCTTTAACGAGGCTTGGCAGTCAAGCTTAAACTGATATACATATACACACGAGTGATTTACGCATCGACGCGGGTACGAGATTTCTGCATCCATGAAGCTTGAGGGGGAATAAGTGTGTCAGGGTTGAAGTTTTTGATATTGCCGTTGCCAACAACCACCACTACCAATAACAAACTCAAGCTAATGATGCTCTTGTGTCGACTCAGTGACGGATAATGGATTTTGTGGCTCGTTTAGCGGTTTTGGATTATTCAATGTAGACACAATATAAGCTTTAATTTTATTATGTACGTATATAATAGATTTAATTGACAATTTTATTTAATTATGATAATATAATGTTGTATACATAATAGGTAAGCTTTGGTGTTGATATAAATTTTTGATGATTTTATTAAAGAATTAAAATTAGAGATATATATTTGTTGTTGTTGTTGTTCTTCTTCTTTTTTTTGGAGATCAGCTTCGTTGAGAACGGCCAGGCAAACTACGTGTATTCTCAAGCAATAACAGCGCTAAAGTGTGTTAATTCCCCAAGAATACGCGTCGCCAACCTGACCTCCGATGAGTTTTTGATAAATTATATTTTATGGATGATTTAATCTTCTTTCTTGGTGAGGCAAATCTTGAATTATAATATCAGGTCATACGTAATCTTCTTTTAAACTTACATTTTTAACTGTTGTAAGATACATTTTTAATTTGATCTATAAAAATTTACAGAGAACGAATAAATAAAGGGAGAAATATCCTTTAAAAAAAAAAAAAAATCTTTTGGCTTTTTTTTATTGTTTTAAAAAAGTATTTACTGCATGAAGCTAACAAAGTTGTAACTAAATCAATAATATTTTATGTATTAAAAAAATAACAATAGTCCGTAGTACTCAAATAATTGATAATATATTCTAAAACTTTATCAATCAATTACATAATTAGACATTTTAATCAATATTTATCATGTTATTATATCTCAACACATCCTTTAACCTAAATTCAATTTTGTCAATTAATACACAAATAAAAAATAAAAAATCCAAATTATCGCCACCACAAAAAAAAAGATATTTTATTTATAAATAAAAGCAAAAATTAAAAAAAAAAAAAAAAATCGTAACCTCAGATCCAAAAAGACACATACCTTCAGTTATACATCTTTTATCGTAGTAGTATTACAGTTCTCTTGGGATAAAACCCACTCTTTGAGCACTCTCAGCTTTGTTTTACCTTTTTCAGGCATATAAGGTGCCTATAATACAGCTGTATTCCATTAGTTTTACGCGCGAGAGCCATCGGTGATACCCTTGGAGAGCTGAAAATTAAATATCAATGTAGTGTCATATTCTATTTTTGGTTTATTAATAAAGTCAATCTTTTCTACTATTTTCGTTTATTAATTTATTTATCTATTTATTTAAAACAAACGTGATAATAATTATAGTAGGAAAACAAACTGAAAATATAAGTATGTATATCGCGTGTATAATTAATTAATCCACTCTTGAAAAAAAAAACTGAATTACGATTAAATCAGCATAGCTGACATTTTCTTTCACGTTGAAAATTCTATCTATAGCAACCTTATAGCTAGTCAGCAACTTGTCTTCCTTCTCCCAACTTCCTCCTTTACCAATCTTTCCTTTTCTCAACGACGAGCTGCTGCTCCTTCTGCTTCGCGTCCAGCGATGAAAAATTTTTACGCGAAAGTTTTCCAATTTATCATGACTGAGAAAGAAGCAAGGTGTAGTGCTGGGCTGCAGGCTTTGCTTTGAATTGCTGCTCCTCCAATCTTGGTTTAACATGGTGAATGGCTAACGACGCAAGTCAAAAGATTTGGGAAAAAAATTTTTGCGTGTATAAGCTAGTTTGGCTGTTCTCTTTATCTGACCTTTCTTACTTGTCGACTCGAGCTAATATCTCATATTCTTTTTTCTGTTTTATTTAATTTTCTTTTGGACAAAAAAAAAAAAATTATGTTTTGCTTTGGTAAAGAAGTTTTCTTTTTTAATTGACATTATTAATTTAAGAAATGAATAGGTATGTTAAGTTTTGTTTGCGAGATTTCATAATAAACATATTTGTGAAATTAGGAAAAAAAGCTTTAAATCGGTTAATTTTACACGCGTAACATTAGAAAATTAAAATCTGCATGTAAAATTGCTATCTACGCAGTACATCATATTTTGTTTATATGTTAAATAAAAAATAATTATGAGTAATATCTGTTGTAAATTATACATTTGATACACAATATGTATATTATTGATTCTCACCTTTAATATACCAGAAGAGTATAATCCGCATAATATAAAAGCAATATATTCCATAATCTGCAACACAATATATAAACATTTTTATTTTGAATTAAATTATTGATCATATAATTCATCGAACAATAACATGTTTTACAACTTAATGTAAAATCAATCATATTTACAAAATATCAAATATAAACACATTTAATTTTCAAAAAATATCATATAACTTAAATAAATAAAATAAATCTGTTAACCGATAAAACGTAGTTAACGAAATTAAGACGTGTCGGTAAGATAAGAATGTAGGCGCGGTCCAAGAAGTGAAAGATGAGGTGCGGATAAAAGTAGACAGAATACAGTTTGGAGGAGTCAGCCAAGTAAGGAGGATAGATATAGATATATACGTTAAGGTAGCCGGAAAGGAAGGAAGAAATGAAACTGAAGGAGAAAAGAGAGAAAGAGAGAGAGAGAGAGAGAGAGAGTAAAAGAGGGTGAAAGTGGGCGGACTGACTGATGGCGGATTCCTCGACAAATGGATTAAGCACAAATTGCTAAACTCTGTTTAATTTGGCCAAATGAATTTTGTTCCATGAACGCTGGTGAGCTTGCGCGCGAGCGTAAGTCTGTGCAAGCAGCTTTGGCTCTTTTCTGTCTATACACAGTTCGTAGTCATGCGTATCTCTCTTTCTCTATCTCATTCTTTTATACAAGTCAAAACTTTCTGTTAAAGTCGTCGTGTCTAAAGTGTATGTGTATACGGTACACGAGTCGTTAGAGGAAGAATCGCTTTAATAAACTAACCTGGTATACCTACCTTTTTTTATCTTTTAACATTCAATCGTTAAAAAATGAGAGGTGAGAAATTATTTTTTATTTTAGGAAATTAACATTTTTGTTTCGTACAAAAATAGTAGATTACGACACGTGGCCAGAAAGTTCGAGTTCCCGGCCTGGGGGTTATGAACGGCCGAGGCGAAGCCGAGGCCGTCATAAACCCAGGT
>JAPYZE010002974.1:0-16991 GCA_030522805.1 Leptomastidea abnormis | reverse complement strand
GATCGAGTATAAAAGGCATTTGCAATATGTAAAATGAAATATATGTACAGAGAGGAAAAGCGACTGGACGTATTGGAATTTTCATTTACGTTAAAATGGATATAGTATACGGAGTTGGGATAGGAGGTATGAAAAAGCGATTGAGCATCAAAGAAAGTGAAGATAAAAAGAAAAGAAGACTGTGAGAAATATATGAAAGTGGAATGGTTGAATTAAAGCGTATAATTTTTTTTTCTTTTTAAGAACTTGATATTGTGTTTAGCCGATAAATATGGTTGTATGCGATTGTGTTTATTCTTTTTTTTTTTATTTTATCTTAACGTCTACATTTATTTATTACCATTTTTATTCAATGAAAAATTCATTTCTTTCAATTCCTATAACTTTCTTTTTCTTCAAATGCATTTCACAGAGTTTCAAGCATTTGTATCCTCAGAATTAAACTGAATAAAAGAACAATTTTTAAATTTAAAATTTTATTTATCATTATTTTTTTTTACACTCTAAAACTTCAAGTTTTTCAAACTTATATTTTACATTTTTCTTCCATTTACTCAAACACCACTTCAGTAAATGTCCTTTACTAAAAAACTCCTCAAAAAATACATACAAAACCTAACAAACTTGGCACACGTTAGCAGCAGCAGTAGTAGTTAAAGAGAGACCTCCTCTCATTTAAAAGTAAAGCAGCAGCTTTCTAACGCCCCCCCCCCCCCAGGAAGTTAAGATTATTACACACGATCCGTTAAAAGCTGTATACTTATACTTTCTGGCATACACACTAAGCTACGATAAAATTTTACCTTAAAGCAAATGTTTTTTCCTGTTTTGCTTTTACGCGTGTGTGTGTTATTGGCAAAAACAAATCTTATATATATGACGATTGGAATTTTTCCTTCTTTTCCTTTTCTTTTTTTTTTTGTCATTTTCCTCTTTAATTCACGTAATTGTAACTTTCTAAATGTAATAATTGTATGATTGCTTTAAAAATTATAAAATAATTGTTCGATAGAAAAATAATTACGTTAATATACATTTATTATATTCCTGTCATTTATCACAGATATTTTTTTGTAATTTAGAGGGACCCATACATTTTGTATTTCTGATAACAAATAAAGAAAAAAAGTGATAGAACATAAAAGTTCTAATGCAGTAATACAACACATTATAACATTCCTTACTCCTGACGTCTATACATATCAGTAATATACCCAAGATTACAGTAGCACATCCTTTCTTTACCTCATTTTTATTTTCCTCCTTATCCCATTAACACATACTGTAAAACACAGTAATAGGTATAAAAGTGAAAAATCTTAATGGAATTTCGTGTATATTATACCCAGGTGACTTATATATACATAGGTATATACAATTTGCTTTTGGTTGAGTAACAGAGTCTTGCGTGACACATCACTTCTCTCGAACGAAGTATAACCTGCTCCTTTATATACCATAGCTAATTGTAAACTGTTACACATTGTGCGATATAGCAAGTATTACAAAGGAATACATTTTTGATTGTAGATCTGTAATTTTTACGTTTAGAAGTTGAAGGCTGTTGTTGGAAAAGAGTGGGTATGAGAATGTGCGATTTATATTGGATATCCGATCTGAAGATTTCTTTTTTGTGATGAATTTTGGGGAGAATTTTGAAGTTATGTCTGTGATTATTACTAGTGAGCTTTTTTTTGATATCGCTTTAAGTTAATTTGTATTCGTGTAGGATTACTTACTTTAATTTATTGTTACAGACAAAAGAAATGTGAATTTTCTTACCTGAAACAGAAAAAAAAAGAACAGATTATTAGATTACATGTACGTTACTTTTTCTTTTAAATTATCAATAAATTACGAAAAAAAAAAATAAAATATTCAAACGAAACTGCGCAACCAAAATCTCTTTTTCTTCAATCTCATAATTCTCAAAATTAAAAAAGAAAGCAGATGTAACATTTTACGCAATTTACCTATATTACAACCAACTCTAGCATTTAAGAAAAAAAAGCGCTCATTAAGACTTGAGAGCTTGTGGACACTTACAACCCCTGTCTCTCTTGAAAATCTCAAGTAAAACTACCTGCGCGCCAACTTCACTTTTTTCTTCGCTACAATTAAGTAAAAGCTCGTGTAACAACGATAACGTTATAAACCAAGTAAGCAACACTTATATCATGTTAATTTAAAAACTGCTACTTTTTTCTGTAAGCTTTAAATAAAGTTCATTTTTTTATTTTAAATATCTGAATATAAGTTGCTTATTATATTATATCATAGTAATAAACAACACATTAGGAAGATAACTTAGGTGCATCAATTTTACTTTCAATTTCAGGAGAGTTTTTCTTTCTCATAAGTGTCTTATTTTATTACTCTTGCTCGTAAAATAGTTTGATTAACTATATAGTTTGAGAAAAATCTCGTTTAAAGCGGTGTTATTGAGTATTTAGATTTCAGGATAGTATAGCCTTGACTTATGATTATTTTTATCAAAAACTTTCGAGTTTTGCATTATATAAATATTTTTTTAAAATTGTAGTGAAAAAAAAATTAATATAAAATAATTAAAATTTATTTGCAGATTAAATACTATTTTTTAAAAAATTAAACCTTTACTATATGTAAAAAAAAACAAACCCAAAAAACAAAAATTAAAAATACAACAAAATTAAACAAAAAAAACAACAACAAAATAAAAAAAAAAAAAAAAAAAAAAAAAAAAAAAAAAAAAAAAAAAAAAAAAAAAAAAATTGTAGAAAAAAAAAAGTTTGAAAGAAAAGCAGCGTAAAAAAGAGCACCTTAAGCAGCAGCCTCTTTCTCTCTCCACTATTATAAAGAAAACGTGCAGCTGAAACTTTAGCCGGAGGCTCTCTTTTCTCTCTCTCTCTCTCTCTCTCTCTCTGATACCAAGTAGTACATAGTCATAGTCATAGTAATAGTAACAGCTTGAAGTCTATACGGAAAGCGCGCTCGGCTCTACCGCGTCCCCATCACTACTACACTAGGGTGCACTGACCTCTGTCAGAAAAAGAGGGAGAAGAAGGAGTAGGCGGGATCGGCTCGTGGCCAGAAGTATATATATATACGCTTAATTTTGAAAAGAAAAGCTCCAGCATCCCTATATAATACTGTAACTTTGCTACTGCTAACGACTACCATAGGACTATAACTGTAGTACTCTATATGCTAGGCTGTGAGAGTGTGAGTAAGAGAATGAGATGGAAAATAGAGAAGGTTCTGGTTCATTTCTAGAAAAAGGATTTTGCCAACTTTTGTATAAGCAACGAAGAAAAAGTTATATGAACACTGGATATGCAGTGTAATCAATTCAGCGATAGAAGAGAGAATATATATATGCATTTCCGTTCTTGCTGGAGCTTGAATAGATAGTCAAAGCAAGGATGCAGTGTTGGTTTCTATGTTATGTATACGATGTTTTGTATTAGACTATGTTTGATGTGACTACGCGAGCAGATCGCGAATGTGTGTTTGATATGTGGTGTATGTAAAGATCATTGACTGAGTTTTATGTTATTGTTATGAATGGATAAATGAATGAATGAGTTAATGATGATTGAATTTAGATTTTTTTTTTAATTAATTTTTAATTTGGTGTATTTATTTGTATTAGAAATATTGTTGTTTTGATTTTATGAAGGAAAAATAATTTTTGACTAAATTATCCTGGTTAGATAAAGCTATTTTCTTTTTTTTTATAAAGTTTTTTTTTTTATTAATTATACGGAAGTTATTGTTATCGTTTTGTTCATTTCTTTCCTTTTAATATATTCAAGTCATGTTGAAATGTTGAATACATAATCAAATAAATTAATCAAAGAAACTTTTTTTAATAAATCGTAATGCAATAGTGCAAATCATTAAAAACAATAAATCTAAAAGCTTCGAAAATTTCAAAAAAATTTGCCTCAGCTTGCAAGCACAAATCAAAACAAAAATCACACTTTTGAATACTTAAAAATTTCAATTCCATTTGAAAAATTACACATTTGAAACCATCTTTTATCAATAACCTCCCTCTCCTCGTTCCAGTAACATCAAAAAGTACACTGCACCTTAATCAACCGTTTAACCTCTCTCATCACGACCTCGTCCCAGTAAACTTCAAGCGTGAAAATTAGCCAATGATTTTCACCTCACCGACATACAAACACGATTTACTTGATCATAAGGTAGGTAATCGAAAATCGGAGACCCAATTAGCGTGACTAATTTATCAGGTTGATATACCGATATATAACTTAGTTACATATATTACAAAAAATATGAGAGCTTGCAGAGAGCTTGCATCAAAAGAAATCAATTTTTATAAGTATGAAAAATAACCTATGTGTTATAATTGTTATTATTGTTCTTTTAACCAAGAATTATAAACTTTATACAATTACTGAACAGAAACATCCATATGATATGTAGTTTGTGATTACCTTTCGAATATTGCACTAAACAAGCGCAATTTTCACGTTGCATAATTATACTTATATACAGGACTATAAGAAACTACATCGGCTGGAAAATAAATAACAAGCTATTGTTTTTTTTTTTTTTTATAATATACGTGTGTGTATTCATCAAGTTATATACGCCCGGGCGCGAGCACCGCGTGAAAATTATGCAATATGAAAGAGAAAGAGAGAAAAAAAATGAAAAATGACCAGGGTTGAGAGAAACGAGTGAACGTGTATGTTTGCGAGAACATTACTTTAGCCTATATATTTCTTTCAAGCTTCGCTAATAAACGAACGTATATAAGAGTGCAATCTCTTTTTTTATTTTATATTTTATTTTTCTATTTTCTCATCGTATATTGCAAAATAAGTCTTGTAAAATTGAGTGGCTGTTAATGTAAAAGGGAAAGGGGGGGGTTTAACAATTTTCTCATGGATTTATGATACGTTTAGAAAAATGTATGCTTGTGAGATATCGATAAATTAATCAAGTGCAAAGTCTCGATAATAGAATTATGTATGTGAAAAAAAAATATATGTTAAATATATAATTCAGTGTTTGATTTATGGCCAAGTACTAAATAACCATTTCTAATTCGAAATGATTCACATAAATACAAGTTTATAATTTTTATAATACAGTGTTTTACATAAACGTTCTTTTTTTTTCTTTTATTTTTACCGCTCTTTCATGTTAGCGAGCTTTTATTTTTTAATTTATTCAAAATTCTATCTCATTAAAATTACCGATCACGTACAGCTTTTCAGACTTATTATTTTTTTTTTATTCTGTCTTCGCGTGTATACATCATCAAAACACTGTGAAATCATATTGTAAACAAAGCAATATAATTCTGTTGTGAAAAAAACATACCGAGTATAGGTTGGAGTGTCTGGAAAATTCGTGTGATAACTGGATGTATTGAAATTGAGCTTGCACGAAATGGGATGAGGAAAAAAATAATAAAATTGTTTGGAAACTATATTGATTTATCGTTTATTTTGCGTCTATTTTTTTATTATTTAGTTTTTGATTCGAGTTTTTTTTTTTATATTTACAATAATTTGTGAATTTATATAAACTATTTAAAAAAAAATTACTTTTATCATTTAACCAAAATCTAATATGAATGATTCAATTCCATTGGTCGAATTTAAAAAAAAAAAAAAAAAGAAGTAAGGTGCTATGAGGCCTACTTATAAAAAACCACTTCATAGCCACTTTTACGAGTAATTTAATTCTGAATAGGTCTATGTCAATTATACACTCTTAAAGTTTTTAGCTACTAGCCTCACTCAAGTCAATTCAGTAAGCACTTTCTTCTTTTTCACACCAACACCTCTACTTTTTTTTTTTTAAATTTCCCAAATTTTATTCGTTAAACCATTCCAACAAATTATCTACTTTTTTTAAAAAAATTTTAAACATAATTTTTAAAAATATTTAATACGATTATATACACATTATAATACATAATTCTAACTTTACCAAAACCAACTAAACATTATATAAATCATCCCATTCAAAATTTTACAATAACCTTTTTTTTAACCAAACCCATATAAAAACTCCCACATAAAACATAATTTAACATTATAATCAAATGTAGGTTACATCCTACACCATCACACCCAATCTTTCTTATTCTCACAATAATCTCAAAAAGCACACGTACACACACAATGTGAAAATAAACGGTGGTCCCATCTCTTCTCTTTATAAAAAAAAAAAAATCTATCCTTTTTCTCTCTCTCTCTCTCTCTCTTTCTTCTATAAGTTCCACGATTGTATTACGATTTTCCAATGAATATTAATCACCGATATTAAAATGCAACGGGCCACATCGAGCTTCGCGTTTATTTCCGCGCGTATAATATAGTCGCTCGTCGAGAGAGAGAGAGAGAGAGAGAGAGAGAACAATGCTCTGTACCTCCGCGAGAAATAAAAGCAGCCGACAACACAAACAGAAAGAGTTTAAAGAGAGTATATAGTTATATTGTAGTGTAGGAGGAGGAGGAGGAGGAGAGAGAAAGAGACTTGGATAAAAATCGATGATCGAAAGAGAAAGAGAAAAGAGTATATGGACGAAGGAATAAATTAGTGGCGAGTAAGAGTGAGAGAGAGAGAGAGAGAGAGAAATATAAGGAGGAATATAGCCCGGAGCGCTCCGGAAAACAAAGCGTTATATATATAAATGTGTTGATGTTGTTGCTGTGAGTCGAGTGGAAATGTTGCTTTGGGATTCGAAGGAATAAAAACATAAGAAAATAAGAGGAAGAAAAATAAAGAAGAAGAAAAAAAAGATAAAGAAGGAAGAAGAAGAAGAAGAAGGAATAAATA
The DNA here is from genome assembly GCA_030522805.1 of Leptomastidea abnormis. NCBI lineage: Eukaryota > Metazoa > Arthropoda > Insecta > Hymenoptera > Encyrtidae > Leptomastidea > Leptomastidea abnormis. The sequence goes on along the minus strand of JAPYZE010002974.1, from coordinate 10,181 downwards.
CGATATTGCTCGATCGTGGGCGCAATAAGAGAGAAGGCAAGGACCCCGTGATGGGTATAAGAGAAAGAGATAGAAAGAGAGTATTGTATAGGTTCATCGAACGGACGATTTTCGCTGGGGGTCTCTCTTTCTCTTGATCTTTTTTTGCCTTTGTGCAGTTTTGTCTTTGATTTGCATAGATTTTTTTTTTTTTTTTTTGGTACCGAATGATATTTTGCTATGTAACAATGTGATTGAATTGTAGGGTTTTTATTGGTTAGATGATGGTGATATAAGGATTGTAAGGTTTCTGTAGTTTTCAATTTATAGTTTTATTAATTTATTTTTCTGTAAAAGTAAAATGGTTTGAAATTGTAATGCTGTCTTACTATGTTTTTTTACCATGATTGTTTATGATCTTATTCTAGAATTTTCTTATAGAAAACCCTCAACCCTAGAAACCCTATAAAATGAAAAATCAAATAATCACAAACACCTACCAAATAACCTGCAGCAAAATACCCAATTAAGTAAAGAAAAAAAAACAATCTGAAATAATACAATCGCGACTGGTTTCAAGTATCAAGACAAAAATAAGCCATACGAATATCCACAATCATACGTAAACCAGTGAGAGTTATAAAAAAAGGTATCCGCATTGTAACCCTCCCACCATCTCCAAAAAAAAGTACTCAAAAAACGTCATGAGTAGGTATACACCATACACAAACGTCCTTTGACCCGTACAATATATATAGTCACGTGCTTGCACCAACAACCACCCATCTCCTCTCTACTTCTCCACAATAAAAGAAAAAAAAATATTCCAAAAGGTTAACAAAAGCGTTTCCTCCATAGCAATACCAAAAAAAAAAGAAGAAAAAAATTCCATATACCACACTATCACGTCAAAACTTTTCCAATTTGCGTTTTAGCTATGGCTTTACCCTATTATAATTGCAGATTTTTTTGACGCGAGCATATATAGGTACCCCTTTCTTTCTTACTATATACACCTATATCCATACCTGCGCATACACACATAACACAATTTTTTTTCTTTCTTTTATTTTTTACGTATATAAAGGTAACAAAAGGCATCGGTATAGTGTATATATGTATGTGTGTATAGAACTTCACGCACGTGCATATATATATATAACACAATACGACAGCTATGAAACACACATTCGCTTATTTTTTTTCTTTTTTTTTTTTTTTCGATCGCAAAACGATTGTATATCGCGATTCGCTTGCGCTTGTGCCAGTGAACTCGATGCAAAGAGCCGCAAGTATATGTATATGTATATGTGAGAGCTTGTATGTGCGCTTGTATAGTTATTATATATATATACTCTTTCTCGTTGTGCTTGTTGGCTGTATGCCGCCACTGCGTATATGATGCTTTGAACATCTCCGCCTTCCGCTTTTCGTAACTATGTATATATGTATATGTATTATGTGTGTGTATGAGAGGTTGAGGCATGGTTAGATGGCATATCGGAATGCTGGATGCTCCTCTTACTCTCTCTCTCTCTCTCTCTCTCGGGTATGTGTTTATAATATGAAAGCTTCGGGGTCTTTCGATCGAGTTCTTATCTATATATACTGGTTATAATTATGTGTGTGTAAAGCTTGTTTTAAGATTGTATGTGTGTAAACTGATGTAATGTTGTTGTGTGGAATAATCAAGTTTTTGAAACGGTTTTTCGTAGTTTTACTTTTTTTTTTTTTTTTTGGATGTTGATAAAAGTTTTATTTTATATTGAGATTTATACAATAATTGTATTTTTGTTTTAAATTCATATTAAATTAAATGAAAATCTTTTGGTTAATGATAAATTGACTATTTAAATTTTTTTTTTGGAAAATAATAAATTATCATACGTACATACCCTATCTCAAATTTTTCATCAAATTTTTTACTAGAACATCACATAGACATTCAATTTTTCAATAAAGCTTCAACCAATCACCAAAATTCTTATCCTACAAAACCATAAATTATCAATTGCCACACAGATAAAAATTAATCACCAATTTCAATCGTTCGCCTTATCAACCACCCAATAAACATCCACAAACAAACATTTCCTACCTTCCATAAATCATCGATCAATATATACCTAACCCCATCTTATCCACCAAACTCTATACTCTCTTCCACTTCTATACCTATATTCGTCTGTCTACAAAAGTCAAGAGAAGAGTCTTAAGCTCATCTTTTCTCAACTGTCTCTCTCTCTTCTTCGACTTCAATAATATTTATGGACACACATACACAAGCTTTCAAGAATAGATAGAAAACGGTGCAAGCTCAAATACATATATACCACTTATATACCATAGTCTGTTAAATTTTCGTCTCGGTATTCGCAAGTGGTTAAATTTTCGTTTTGCAATTCCGTTGCAGAATTCCAATCTCTTTTTCTCCTCTCTTGGACTTGCAATTCTCTCTCTCTCTCTCTCTCTCTTTCTCTCTTTACTATGGCGCCTGTCTGGACATGAACAAAATAAGCCTGGGGAATTTCGCGCCGTGTATATATTCTATGACGGACGGGTTGGAGAGATATTGAGAGAAAATATGCTTGGCCTTACATATATACATGTGAAGATTGTATTATATGCAGCTATTCTGTTATGTTATTTGGATCTTTGGTTTTTATGTGTACGTTTGTGATTTATATATACTTTAAATTTATGTGTGTTAAATTTAAAGGGTCTTCTTTTAGATTTTATTATTCAAATAATAATAAAATAGTAAAATTAATATAAGCAGTGACTTATTAAATACGATACGAAAATTGGTCATCATCAAAATATTTTCTTCTTTACTTATTTTGCTTCTGCAAGCTTTTGCAAGCTTTGTCATTCAAAAATTCGCATCTTTACCAATCTTTCTTATACTAAAAAAAAACATACAATCCATAAAATCTAATCTCACTATTTATAATCTCTTTTCAACAAAATATCTAAACAAACATCCACAAACATAGATACATACATCACAACAAAAGTTACAAACTTGCAACATACAGCCGCAAGCTCGCACCCCCCAAAAGAATCTTATACATCCTCCTTCTCTCTCTCTCCCTTTCTCCTATAATACCTTCCAGTTTCTCTGAACATCACCGGAAACAGCAAGAATAGCAAAAGCCTCGCGGCTACATACACTACCATAGTATTATATATATATACCAACCACCACTATTGGTTTGTACATAAGGTTAAGCGTAACATAGTCTGGAAAGTTCCTGCGGATATATACACGGCTAAGCGACCGCACGTGCGCGCATATAACCCAAGTCCCTTTTACTCTCTCTCTCTCTCTCTCTCTCTCTCTCTCTCTTCTCATACTCTACTCGTACATAAAGTTTAGTTTCTATACGCAGAAGAGGAGAGGAGGTACTGATCTCTGACCCTTTTCGTGAAACATATATATATATATAGTTTACCAACGGCCTGATTTTAACGTCCGTGAAGTTATGCTATGTTATCGTCTTTCTTTCTCTTCTATTTCTTCGTGTATTTTGACTTTAAGAGAAAGAGAGCTTTACTTGCAAGCTCTCTAGTGTAGTTATGAATGTTGTATTGAGCTTTCGTTTAAAATTTTGAGAAAGATAGAAAAGCTTGGATGATAATTAAGACTTAATTGAATATGAGCTTTTATTTATTTGTTTGTTTGATTTGTCTATTACAATGAGAATTGCTCAAGGGTATTTATCATGTTATAGGACTTATTTATATCGATGTTTTTTCTTTTCGTTTAAGTTTCAACCGATTATAAAATCACAATAATTATTATTATTATAATTATTTTCTTCTCCATCAATAAAAAAAGCTCTCTAACAATTAGTATCTTTTTTTTTTACAGTACGTTCACTTTTAAATTTCTATGATTTTAACGATATAACGTATACTATACGCTAACTGCACTTGGCTTATCTAAGCACCGAGAGAGTAAGCATTTTTTTTTTTCATCCGTTATAGCCGTTACTTTATTCCCATTGTTCAATTAGTCTGGCTATTTTCTACTACTTTATATATTTTTTTTATTTTTCTCTTTTACTCGTACAATATGTTGCGTAAATGAGCCTTGAATTTGTCTAAATATAGTTATATACAAACTTTCCATGTCTGTATACTGAAAAACATAGCGTGTTCTTTTACATTTTTTTTTTAATTATTTATTTTATCTCACGGTATGTGTTCACCATTCAATGTTTTTATTGTTTTTTTTTCTATTTCTATTACTATCTGTTATCAATATATTTTTTTTTTATTCAATTTCTTTCATAATGATTATAGTATCATTACATTTAATCAATAATGTAATTAAATAATTGCCTACACATAGATGTTTAAAAAAAAAAAAAATTTATACCCGATATAATACACAATTAAAAACAACTCAATTTCACTTGTATATTATACCAAACCTCAATTTAAAAAAAAAAAATCTCAATATCATCTAATATTATAAAGCTACTACGTCTTGCTATAGCTAAAAAATAAAATAATTTCCTTTAGATTCATCAACATCGTTTCCTTCCTCTTAATCCCCAAGTTATTTTTTAATCTGGTCCTGTTTATATCTGCGTTCGTTCTATCCCACACGTCTTCACCCTCTAGACACGTATTATATATATACCAACTAATAAGCTAAGCAATCTCGCAATTATATTTATGTTGAATGAATAAGACTGGCTCCCCTCTTGTACATAAGTACTTTATCGTAATATTTCGGCGTCCCTTATATAGATTAAACAAAAAGATAAGAGAATAACATGTGATCTATATTTCTCACGGAAGTAATCAATTTAACAATTCATTTTTCATACAAATAAAAAAAAATACATTAACTGTCAAAAAAAAAATAAATAAATAAAATAAATTTCCCTGCTTTATTTATTTTGCAAAATTTTATAAACACTTCATTGGTAACAATTAAATAATTCTAAATATATCCCTAACACCAATTAAAAAAAAAATATATAGTTATACATCCAGATGAAGCCAACAATAACACACGTATATAGACATACACATATATAAAAGTGAGATCGTCCAATTAAGTGTCTGGGCTCCCCGACAAATCGTCCCAAGCGGCGCAACACGGCACTTGCAAGCTCTCGCCAAGTATAGCTCTCGCTATTAAGCTCTATACTCTTCGGCCTCCCGGCGCCACACATATACAATATAAGAATCCAACCTTCTTTTCATCTCTTCGTTTCAAAACTATATAATACAATATATATATACATACATCCTTATAGAGTAGGTACCCGGATATCGTTGTTTCTTTTCTTATATCCTATACTATATATATATTCGCAAGCTCATTTACGCCTTGATATAACAGACGTAAGATGAGTGTGTGAGAGGGAAAGGAGGTCTTATAGTCGATATCTTGGTGTGTATGTGTGTGTCTGGTATCTGGCGCGTCATTGTGGCGTCGTCGATGACATGAGTTGAGCTTAAATTTAGCTATATGGATAAGGTAAGTTGAGAGGGTATATGAAGGGAGGAGGGAATTTGGATTAGAATATTGAAATTGAGGGTGTGAGGAATTGGATTGAGCTTGATTAAAATTTTGTTTTAATTTATGGTATGTTAAGGATGGGATGCGAGCTTGCAAGCTTGCGATAGTAGGTTGAGAGGTAATTTTTCTTTTTTTAGGATAAAGGGAAGGTTAGATTGAATGAAAACACCTGCAAGTTATCGGTAATGAAATTTGAGGTAAGAGTTTTGGCGAAAATGATGGGTACACTATATTGTGGTTTGTTATTCGTAAAGCAATTGGTTAGTATTGTATATTGTATACATCTGAATTTTTTTTTTACCGGAAGGCAAATTAGCTTGATTGAAATATTGAGTCTAGATAGAGTTTGAAATATCCGGATAAAAGATAGCCAAGTCAAGATCAAACAAATTTACTTTTGTTTTCCTTCTTCTTTTTTAATTATTATTTTTTTTTATCTTGTCTTAGACTCAAAAGTATACAAACGCGTTATATATAAAAGTGCGCGTGTCTCGATACTACCAGATCATTTAAAGTGGCTCTCGTCCAACATACATACCTATACACTGTACCAGATTTTCATTGGATATTTTTTAACGTCAAGGCTGATGGACAAGTGGACAGCTGTATGGCGCCAAGTTAAATGATAATTAAATAAGACGAATATAAACAATAAGAAATACGTACTTAAAACCCAGAAATAAATGTGTGTAAGGGTGTTAAAGGAGGTAAGGAGAGGAGAAGATGTTAAAATGATGTGCTAAGATTAATCATTATGGATGGGAGCTCTTTTTCTTTCTTTCAAGTTTATTATTGCATCGCAATTTTATTATTTTTAGAGTTTGATAAAATGCATATAATAAATACATTAAAGTAGCTCCATGGTATTAAAAAACGAATTGCGTTATATTCCTATACATATCGATAATTTTTGTGTAAGTTAAAATAAAAATAGAAAAAAAATTAAAGATTATGAATATTTCAAAATTTTTAACCAATTTAACGCTAGAGATGAAGAATCGTAAATAATGTTTATATTCACCAAACACATAGTATATTACACAAAACGATTTTAATTTACAGCATCCGTGGTATTTCATGCGATTAATTGCTACCAACAGCAGTTTGTATAAGCTTAAAGACTAACTATTATTACGAAATTGCTAATTCCCTTTCGTCTTGAACTATTGCGCAATTCCTTATAAGTAAGAATAATCGAGAATCTTTTTTTTTAATGAATAAAAACGGTTAAGACATTGCAAATTTAAAAAGAAAAAAAGAGTAACTCGCTCGGTTAAATTCTTAGTGTTTTGTACTATAATCGTACGTATGTCTTTACGAGCATTCTTATAGTACTCTCCCGGAACTTAAAGTCTATGTATACATACTTTTGAAATGTCAAATTCCACAGAGCAGCTACTCTCGTTTTTCATAAAAAGTTTCTATCTCTCAAATATGATCTATTTTCTACTGCAAGCTTTTTTTTTTTTAAGACCTTCTTCATTTTGTGAGTGTACGTAGTGTAGCTTGGTAAAAGGCTGAAAAGTCAAGGGCCGAAATATGTGGTTGGTTGACTTTTTACTTTTTGACTTTGATGAGAAAAGCATGTGTGAGTAGGTAGAGAGAGCTTTTATTTTCTCTAGTATTCTGGATTTTTGTTTGAGCTTGAATTGCTTGAGCTTTTTTAGAATTAGGCTTGTATGAGTTTTGTATGAGTTTTGCACTTGAATTTATATTCTCTTGTGTGTTTGTTGAGTTGTGTGGATATGATGATAATTAGTCGAGATTATTAGCTTTTATATCAGGTATTGATAAAATTAATTTTTTTAATAATTAATTAAAATGAAAGATTTTTTTTTTTTTAATTTTTTAATTGACCAATAATAAGTAGAACTACCTTAATTTAAAAAAAGTAAAATCACAGTTTTCCTTATTTTTGTTTTCATACAATATTTATTTATTATTATAAAACATATTGATTATTATTCACACGTACTATTATCTTTACGATAGCTGAAAATCAATGCTCATTTATTATTTACACAATTAGTTTTCTATATACGACGACGACGACTCTTACTTACAAAAAGCTTTAAAAGAAACAATGTATATATCCATAAAACTTTGTCATACATACAATGTATATTAAATTACAAATGTATGTGTATATGATTGTTATGATGATATTGCAGTTACTAAATCAACATAACATCAGTTAAACGTTTCAACAAACATTCAATATCCTACAAACATCATTGGCTTTTAACTACATATCGAGATATGTATTTGTAAAAATCATATACATACATGCATGTATGTGTTTAACAATCAATCGTATTGATACTTGTAAAATTCTTTTTTTTTTTTTTAAACGTACGTGATGTTATACTTTATTGTATAAATGTCCTAAATTTATATTTATCATCAATAACTCATCAATAAAAAATAAAAAAAAAAAATACAAAGTCATATAAAATTTTGATTACTTAAAACCAAAAGTATCAACCAATAAAAAATTCATAAACATAAGTATTAAGCCAATTTCATCTCCTTCTTTTCCATTCCTATCACCTACAATAAAAGTAATCTCTCTCAAGTTAAAAACATCCAATCATCCTTGCTCAACTTCACTCGAATAGCCGTCTTTCACTTCATGAAACCCGAGAATCAAGCACTACCACTATACCATCACTACCACATATAACGATCGCCTATAAAATCGTAATCGAATTCACATCGATAGTCTCTTTTAAAGCCGATCTTCTCGCGAAACGACGATGCCAATTGACCTGATCAATTGACCTGTAGCTTGTATTGAGTGTTTAACGAATGTATCGTCGTTGTGTCTGAGAGATTGTCTGAGTTAAGTATCGAGATTTTTTTTTTATTTTTTTTTTATCTTCCTTTCTTTGAAGATATAAGTAGCTAGCTTTTGAAATGTTAATTTTGAAATGGAAAAAGGTGAAAGTAGCGCTGTTAATGACACGGCTTATTTTTTGGATTGTAATGTGGCTTCGAACTACTCGAATAAATTTACACATTTTTGAATGGTTAGCTTTGTGTGGTATTTTTTTTTTTTTTTATTTATTTTTGTGGGATTGATATAGAGAAATTTAGTGGGTGTGCTTATCTGTTGTTGTGATGGATTTTCTTTTTTTAAAATGGATGTTTAAATTCGTATAGACTTTGGGGCGGGCTATATGTTTGAAGTTTCCGGGTGTACTTTATTCGGATTTTAAGTTTCTATAATTTATTCATAGGTGCAGTGATCGGCTTAATGATTATTCTTCTTTTTTTTATGTATCGTTGAAAATTTGTGTTAATTTTGGAGATGGAAAAAAAATGATTTCCGTAGTCAATATGTCATTTAAAGGTAGTTTATCGTAAAGTCAATATTGTAAATGTCAAAAATATATAATTTAAAAAAAAACCTGTATCAAAATAATATGTATTTTTATAAATGTTCTTCTTAATATTAATATATATGTTTATCATTAATTATCAAAATAAATTGATTGGCTTTTAGGCAAAATTGTCATTTGAAACATTAAAATACATCTAATGAAATGCAACACATTTTAAAAATCATACTTTTTAAATGTATTATTCATTAATAGTGAATAAAAATAAAATATATGCTAGTATATATTGTAAGTATTTCTCATTAAAAAAATTTTAAATATATTAATATATGAAATATTAATAGCATAGATAATCCTAATTATTTTAATATATTATTTGTTTATCATATGATAAATAAAATAAAATTAAAATAAATACATTTAAGGAAATGTATTAACCTCTTCTTATAAGTAAATATATAATTTCTTAGTGAATGAATTATCAAAATATAAAACAAGATATATATATAATAATATTTATTTATATTTCCTTTTTAGCCTAACATAAATAATTATGACTACATAGTCAAAGTTAATTGAAAACATTTTAATTTAAATGTAAAATAACACATTTGTGTCTAAAGCCCGTTATATATTCAAATTAAAATATTATATTTTGTCCTTTGCATATGGTCGTCATATTTTAAGAAAATACATTTTAAACAGTAAAAATAAAAAATAATAATAAGCAAAATTAAAAACTATATATAATAAAATACAAAAATATGATAAAATAACATTATCAACTAAAACGTAACAGAATTAAAATTAAATTAATTCCATATTCCTCTAAAAAACATTATGTCACGTAAACCAAGCATAGTAAAATTTTGAAGCCCTTACATATAACATTTACTTTCCATTCTATCATATAATCAAATTTAAGAAAAAGCAAAGTCAAGTAAAAACAAAGCCATCTCTAAAATCTTATATTTTTGCTTATTAACACCTCTATACAATCTAAATCTATTCCTAACTTCAATTTACAGCTTTTATTAAAGAGAAATATATTTGTTCGTAACCAACGTAAACCAACAACGTTACCATGAGAGAAAAAGAAATACACAGAAAAAAGACCAACTTGCACCATACACACACACATAAACCCACATATAACCGCGCCCGTGGGAATCCACAGTACTTATACACAGCTTCTTATCTCTCGCGTGCGAAACGCGAGAGCGTGACTCTGTTGAAAAAAAAAGGTGTAGGTACACGAGAATGAGCTTGAATATCTTTCTTTTTTTCTCTTTTTTTTATATATATATATATGTTTGTCT
>JAPYZE010002973.1:0-14369 GCA_030522805.1 Leptomastidea abnormis | reverse complement strand
ATAACACAATGTATATATAGGACACGCAAGCGATTTAACGCCCGGTAAAACAGCTGCCTCAGTTCCGTATTTCAAGTTTTCCCATTTTTTTTTTACTCTTCCTTTCTCTCTTTACTTCTCATCTTATGGACACTCTTTATCAACGTAACGTTCGTAACGTATTCCTAGATTTACTAACGGGAGATGAGGAGAAGAAGTCGATATAACAATATATATAAAAAAAAAAATTTAAATTAAAAAAAAAATTGGCAAAAAGAACAGTTAGCGGGGATGAAAAAAGACGAAAACGAAGCAGGATTGGTCAAAGCGAGCGGCGCTACCTTCCCGGAAATCTCAAGTAAAAGCTTTCGATTGGTCGTCATGAGCCACGAGGCGGTGAGATTCGCCTGCTGGGGGTCCTTCGCTGGGGGGTCTGTACTACCTGTCGTAGTAAGAAAGGGACCGAAGAAGGTGGAAGGGGATCTTATAGAGATCTGAGAGGGCTTCGTTAAACCGGTTTTCCCGACACTGTGAGAAGATTCGTTGGCCATGGGGGGTACATATTCGGACTTTCAAAAGATGGAGTGGTGAACCTGTTTGACATGTAAGGCCCCCCAGCGGACTCTCAAAGTCGCTCTCTGGTATTACTATACGCAGTCAATCGCATAGGGTATAGGGGAATCACGCTGGAATGTGGCCAGTTTCTTGCCGTATGTCCACGACTCTTTCTATCTCTCTCTCTTTTTCTCTATGTATATATTTCACTCTCTTACCCATCAACCCTTTTTGTTGGAGGCCACGAACCAGCTTCCGTCAAGGAAGATGTTGCTCGGCATTTCTAATGGACCATTTAAATGCCAACGGCCTTGATCGACTAGTCGATGGATCGGACTTGAAACTCTCGTTTTTTTTCTTCTTCTTTTTTCTCTTTGCAATTGGACTTCAATTTCTATATAGGCAAAGCTCGCGAGTTTCTCACGCCGAAGTAATGAACCGTTCTCTATTGTGTTGACCACAGGTCACGCGATCACCGCTATGTGATCTCTAGCTTGTGTAAAGCAACTTTGTACTCAAAGATTTTTCCTCTAAATTAAAAAAAATACTGATAGTTTAACAAGTGTAATATCAGTTAAAAATTTTATGAGGCTTGCGATGAGTATTAAATTAAAGAAAAGTTTAAAAATATCGAAATTTATGATTACGTATGTGAATACATCGCTACAAATGTATTTTTTACAAAATATATTTTATTTTTAGATCTATGATAAACAAAAAATTACATTAATAAGAGAAAGAAAAACAAAAAAATATTCATAGTCTTCATTTTTTTTCCAACATAATTCCTTACAAGAATTAAATTCCCGAAGCCTCGTGAACAATGACCAAAGAAAGTAGATGTCCAATCTTTTATAGCTCATGATATAAGGAGAAAGGAACTTTTTAATATCCCAGAATCCGGGTAAAGAAGAAGAAGAAGAAGGAAAAAAATGGCCTAGCTAGAAAGAAATTCAACGTAAGCCGACGACGTAAAGAAAGAAGAAATACATCTTGAGCGCGGAGGCACGTAAGAAAGAAGAATAAGAGTCTGCGGCAGCAGATGCAAGAATATTCTAAGAGATGTATAGAGAAAGAGAGGAAGAGGGTAGCTGTATATATATGTAGCACGCACGACATAATCTCAGGATAACCTGAACGGCTGGTAGGCGGTTAAGCGCGAAGAGCGCGCCTCGACGTAACGACCGATCGTAATTCTTATTTTACCGTACAACCACTCGCTCTCTTTTCAGACCATACTGTGTATTTGGTTCCTCATCCTCCTTGCGCATGAGAATCGCACAAACGTATTTTGTGTCACCCCGGCCCGCGCGTTATTATCACCACGGCTGCTACTTCTGTAGACTTTGGTTTTCTACGTTCGCGTTTTTGTATCTATGGTATACGCGCAGATGCAAAAGGTGTACATATACGCGTCCACGTGTATGAAGCATGGGTTTTTTGGCTCTATGAGAAAAAGGGGCTTTTTCCTTATTTGCCATTATTTGCTGCTAAGAGAAAACCTGCGAATTTATAAAACTCCGAGAATTATTTTTCATGCTGTTGGATGTCAGAGAAACGAATGGCTAATTTTATTGTGCAATACAAGAAACTTTAAAAAAAAAAGGAATAATGAGATAATAATGAATGGTAATTAAGATAATAATTAACAAAATTTCGCTGTTCTAATGGACGAATTATTTTTTAAAACGACTGCATTGTAAAAAAAATCAAGTATAGCATATTGAATTATTGAATATTTTTAAATAAAAATCAATTACAAATCTAAAAATTATAAAATATAAAAAATACATGCATTGGTACAAGCTAAAAATGAGTAAAATTAAAACTAAAGTTTAAATTAATTCATTTAAAAATACTGTTTATCCTCTTGCAAATAGCGTGTGTATATTTGCTAATGGATTTTTGTTTACGCTAAAGTTCTTTCTTATTTGTTTTTTTTTTTTTAAATTTAACTCATCGCTTAAGCCCTGATGAAAGCTCTTAAAATGTTTTCAATCGCACAGAGTAATAACAACGTGATATTGGTAATTGTGTTTGTGTTGTGCCGTAAACTCGTATTGCAATCAAATAATTGCAAACAGACTAATATTTCAAAGTATAAAGTTAGCTTTGGAATAAACAAACATTGTTATATACATGGAGTTTTGTTGATAAATTTAGATAGAATATGACATAACAAAAAAGACGAATAAACATGTTGATTTTTTTTTGAAGTTAGTATTGTATAAGCTTAAAGTGTCACTACTTATCATTTTTAACTTGTGATAGCACAACAAAATCAATTTTATCGCCTGCTAAGTATATGTACAACCCAAAGAAGAGATACAAGGGTTCTTGTCTTCAAAAGCCTTTACCAGCTACTTTAAAACTGTGCTCGTAGCCTCGTTTCTCTTGGGCTTAAAGAGCTTTAGTAATTACTTTAGCATCGATTATTGAAAAGTATTGTGTGTCACATTATTTTAATACATTCCTTTATTATTGGCTTATTAATAAACTTAAAATTTACATCAATTTTTCATTTTTTTATTTTCTTGAAATATAATATTTTTTTTTCTTTGAACAATTTTCTCATTTTTAATCCATGTTTCGATTTGATCACATTCATCTTTAATTGTTCAAATAATTATTAACATACAAAACTAGTGAATCATACCCTTAAAAATAAAAAATAAAATAGGACAGGTTAGCATAAGAAGATGCGAACTTAGCAGTTCGCAGAATCGTCTTGACGATTCTCGGCATACAGCATGTTTAGCAAACGAAGACGCTCGCGCATCGAGTTCCTCGAGAAAGAGGATGAAGGAAAAGGGGGTAAGGAAAAGCAAGCTTCTACCTCTATACACTATATATACTTGTTTAGAGCAAAAGGAGGAAGAGGATTCTCATGCATATTAATGTGCGCGCGTCGGATATCGATCGATCGTCATCGTCGTCCGTCGTCTTTATCGTATAGGTACTTTCTCTCTCTCTCTCTCTCTCTCTATCCGCTATTTCTCTCCTCTTCTTCCTTCTATAATATACCCTCATTCTATCCTACGATGCTTTTGCTCGTACTCTATGTTTAGGGAACGCCGTCGTTTCGGCGCATAAGCTCTCCGTCTACCACCACCACCACCGCCGCGCCGTAGCGGTTATTATGCCATTAACGTAATCAAGTTAAGTGCGGAATGACGAGGATGAAGGGGGGAGGAGGAGGGATAGGGGGGTAGGTAGGCGGCAATGTCGGCACGGGGATGCATAAAGAGCTTAGAACCAGAGAGATGGAGAAAGCAGAGAAAAAAAAAATTAGAGTAAAGGTTGGTTATATGAACGGACTTGTGAAATTATTAAAATACACACGAGAGATAGAAAACGCGGCTACTGCCCTAAACAAAAGGGGTGTATGAAAGGGGAAAGGAAGGAGAGTAATAAGAGAAAGCCAGAGAGCATCAGGGGGTTGAAAGTGCCGCCGTGTATACGAGGCCGATTAACGTAAAAGGGCCGGCGACGAGCAATTTATGCATAGTATGTGTGTCAATGATGGAGAGTGAAGGAGAGTGGGAGTAAGGAAGGGGGGAATGATGGTAGGCACTTCATTCGAGAGTGCTGGCGTGGGACAATCGCGGTATGAGGCGTTTGTTTTGTCTGTGTGTAGGTATATATGTATGTGCCTACTGGTTGGTCTGTGTGTCTCGTGTGATGTGCTTTCCACACACGTCGAGTATCCTGTAAATACCATTCTATACGGCATTATTACGTATAGGCTATACGTCTCTACGCGTACAGCTAAAGTACTCGTTGAATAATGTTAATGGATGCTGAGATTGAGTGATTTGTTTTTTTTTTTTTTTTATCTATTCTATTCTAGTGTAATTTACCTGATTTGCAATGCTAACAATCACTTGATAATTGACTCTTGATATATCCATGATTTGTTACATAAGTGTATTATAGGTAGTGAGAATTTAATGAAATCGTATGTATAGACGAGGTTGTATTTGATTTTGGTAGAAAAAAAAAAGTGAGCAATAGAGACTGATTGACATACTTGATAAAATGAATTAAAAAAAAACGGCTTGAGGACAGTTTGAGGCGAGCAAATAAAGGGTAAGAGAGCAGTTCGGCCAATTAGCGAGTCACGCGATCCCATCACTCGGACGATTGATAATCCTGAAAGGTTGGGGAAGTGAGTATAGGATGAGATAGTAGGTAGTAGTCAAGAGAGTACATGCCATCAGTACGATTTTATAATCCCTTTGGAGAGCCACGAATGTGTCAGTTGGATTTGCGAGAAGTATAGTAAAGAGAGAGAGAGAGAGGTGGAAATAGAAAGAGGAGGAGGTTCATCATCTACTATACACCACAATATCGATTGTTGGCTCTCGCAATTTTTCCTTCGTGTGTTGACTCTATGACGCGCTCACACACACACGAGGTGACGTGAACACCTCCCTTTCTCGACTAAACGGATTTTTCTCCTCGTCCTCTCTTCTCTCCTTTATTCTACCTCACCCTGACAAACTTCACACGCTTCTGTTAGGGTTCGAGCAACGTTAATTGAGTTTGTTCGCGGACGGCTTTATGGAGAAGAGAATTTTCCACTTTGACGATCTGATAATCGTTGGACGAAAGTTTACTTTGTATTTTTGAAGGAATAAGGTTTTTTAATCAAATATAAGTAAGCAATTTTTTTTATTTTAAACAAATAAAGATGCATATTAAAAAATACTTGATGAGTTGATAGATAGAGGACATAGTTTGAAACTGAAAAATGTTATACTTATGTCCCTAATTAGAAAAGCTATTAATAAAGTTCTTATCAAAACTATACAGTGTATTGAAGAGGCAAAAAAGTAAAGAAGAAAGGTAGGTAAAGAACTCTTTGAAACTGGTTTTGATAACGTGCTGATAAAGTTGCGTCAAAGTAACAAGGTATGATGAAAGCTAGAAGTAAGCGAACCTATGTTTCGTCTATTAATCTGGCGCGCAAAGTATAGTAAGTCAACCGTTAAGAGCCGAAAGATCCTGCCAGGATTCGGACTCCCCTTTGGGATAACTTGATCTTTGGTACGTATGACCTTCGTGTCTTAAGTCACGATAACGCTTTCTCTTTGTACATATTCTTGGAAACTATCCCTACTTTTTCTGTATCGAGATATCTGTATACTTTTATTACTATACTGTTATCAACTTTCTATTTATATTTGTTAGCCAAAGGAACGCGTACATAGTCATCTTAGAAGATCAATTTGTAGGTTTCATATTTCATAAATATTTACAGGGTTGCGTCATTCTAATCATAGGTATATAGTAGGTATTAACTTTAATTAAATTAAAGATAAATAAAATTTGACCCAGAACTATCCAATAGAATGTCAGTTTATCTTAAGGAAGTTTATCTTACTTTTCATAAACTTCAACGTGGAAACAAAAAACTGTAGTCCTATAACTTGCTAACATTGTTACTTGCTTAAAAACCTATCTTCTACATAATTTAATTTTTGTCCCTAATTTAATGCATATTTTTCAACTTCAATAATCGAAATTCGAAAAATAGTAAATAATTTTAAATTTGATTAACTTACCTGTGTGTGGCTCCAAACTTTCGGTTTAGGACTTGTTCTGGCACTGGCGGGAACGGCTGTAACGGCACTGATGATTGGTCCGGATATTGTTGTCGTCGACTTGACGATCGGTTTACCACTGGTCTTTTGCATCTGACCATTCATCGGTCCACCACCACCACCCGTAACCTGTGACGTAGGTTGCTGCTGTTGGGTTTGGCTTTGGGTCGATACGACCGTGACCTGCTGTTGCTGTTGCTGCTGCGTTTGTTGCATTATCTGCTGGATGAGCTCAAGTTGCTGTTTGGTCAGACCATCGTTGCTGCCAGCTGAGCCACTTGAACCCTGTGTAATGATATAGGAAAACAATTGTTATGACACTCTGGTAATACAAGATCCATTGATATGTGATATATATCTAACATAGAAGATCTTGCAAAGTTTACGTGATTTAGAAATATTTTTACATAATATACTTTTTGTATAAGATTACTTGATTCATAACACTTATTTTTACCGCAAAAAGTTTGGCTGTAGATTAAACTTGCGCAATTACCAGACTAAAAAAAAATTCTTCAAACAGTATATCCCAAAGGATTTAAGACGCAGCAAAGGGAACATAAATCCAAGGAGTTAATAAGCCGGAAGACCTTTTGTCCAACGTGAAATTCAATTTCTTCGTTCACGAATAAAAAGTTTAAGCTCCTCCACCTCCTTCTTATTACTACCATCTGAACTACCAGTATTACTTAATACTACTACAAGTAAACTTCCATCGTTGAACCTAATTATCACCTTTATACACAAGCAGCTGTAGAGATTGAGGCCGAAGTCAGACCAGCATCCCTTTCAATTGCTGGTGAATTTCGTCGGCCTTTTCAAAGACCAAGTCTTTCATCGTATACTGCTTCTGCTTGTAATCGTTACTGCGTGAAAAACATTTTTTTTAAAAAGATTGTCAAAGCACGCGTTAAGTATACTTATCAAAAATGATAACGTTTAGTTTTCTAGTTTATTTGCTCGAATACTATTCAACTAGAGAACACGTCAAAATATAAACTTGTTTCAGTTGACGAGTTAGCTTTGATTGAACAATGAAACTAATTTATTTAATTATCTTGTTAAAAACAGTTTTTGAACAAACAATTGCATATGAGTCAAACTAGTCTGAAATACATTTGTATAAAATTTATTAGAAAACCAACAATTAAAAATGAACAATATAGAGTGTTCAATCTAAAGTTATTCAATATTCTATTTTAAACTTGCATTTAAAGTCTACTCTAAAAACATTCAACTGTTTTCTAATGTATAAAGTACATTTACGACGCAACACGATCTTAATCTCGTGATTCTACAAAATCGCCATAAACGCCTCTTGGGTACAATAACTCGACAGTGAGTAAAAAAAAAGAGGGGCCCCAAGTTGATAGTTGGTATAACGTGTAAATAGAAGACTCGTGAAAATCCAACGTCACGCTGAGAGTTGTAAAACAGAAGGGCGTGATCCGCTCGGACATGCAACTAGACGCGCGTATAAACGCGATGATGATCGTTTTGGCTCAGTCTACTGCGTATACCGTCCTCCTCTTTCATCATCCCTCTGTTCTCGCCACCAGCTGTAGCGATGATGGATTAAGCGAGACTTTAACTCAAAGTTTACGAGGCTAGGCGTGAATACGTCCTTCAAAGTGGATGAGTTAAGGGAGGAGGAAGAGGAGGAAGGTAAATATAAGCGAGCGAGACCCTTGATGAAAAATTTATTGGGATGCAGGCGCAAATTTTTTAGAGCAATATACGAGAATCGAGTGTAGGAGGAAACTTTATATGTTGAAGATAAAATTTGGTCCAGGGTTGGTACAGAATATTTTGGAGGAATATGTTTTGAAATAGAATTTGAATATTTGTAAGCTTTGAATGACGAGTTGTATGTTATAAGACTATGTTTTATGTTTAAATTTAAATCTTTATACAGTTTTTAGATTATATAGGTACATAACATGCTCATCCACCTTTTTAAAATATTAATCTCTGGACCATTAAAACACAAGGATATTTCAATTTTGAACGAGAACGTCGCTAATTAAAATATCTACAAAGCTTTTGCAACTTGAAAAGCTGTCCAACCCATTACCGGCCAACTGTACTCGTAAAATTTAAAGAGCAAAATCGTCAGATTAAAAAAAATATATAACATTTTCTGCCAAAAAAAAAACACAATTCTCGTAATTCCACGCATAGGAAGTAGAAAAAAAATCTATTATTTCACTTTTCCACGTTACATTAGCAGAAAAAAAGAGTGAGAGAGAGAGAGGCAAAAGTGGACTGAAATATTTTCATACACGAAATTTTAGGAAAAGGTTATATATGCCGGTCGCGTACCCAGTCGTTTCAAAATTTCAAGCGAGCACAATTATTTTAATGAAACGCACGGAAGAACGAGCCGAAAGAGAAAATCATTCGTTCTACGCGCGTATCTCTACATAATATAACATGTATATATATTGCAAGGGACTCGCTTTTCCGGAAGACCGGACCTCACTTTTAAAAAGCTTTAGCGCATCGGGACTTTTTGACTATACACTCGCGTATACGAAATGTCCTATATGTCCATCTTTTTGGCTCATGCTTCCATCCTCATACTATACCTTTACTATACCTTTTCATACACCTCGCTGCTTTAATTTCTCGGAACAGCAATTTTTCAAGCTTGAAAAAAAAAATTACGTCGACGCTTCGTCGTGAGATTTGCAAGTAGGGTAGGGTTGAGGTTTGTTATACGAGAAATGAAAATTCGTTTTCGCTTGCTGTGTGTGTGTGTGTGTGTATATGAACGGATAGAGCCTGCAAATAATTAGATCGTAAAGCGGTGGTGGCTCCGGTAATCAGTTTAACGTCCTAATTTAACGATTATCTCTCTCTCACTCTCGCTCTCTCTTTCTCTGCGCTTTGCAGCCTTGGTATTCTCGTGTACGCAGCTTTCCAAGCGCGAAAGTTTGCAAGAGCTGCAAGAGAGAGAGAGAGAGAGAGAGAAAGCGCGGAGGAGAGAATCCGTAGAACAAGCGGATTGGACTGCCGATTAAAATTGGATTTGTTAATTACGAGAGAGGCGACGAAGCTGCGTTTTAGCTATATATAGGTATGTATGTATGTATGCATGCATGTATATATGTATGTAGGTACGAGAACTCGGTCGCGAGAGATGTAGGCGTGTGCCTTATTAAGCCACGACCGCTGCTGTTGCCTGCTACCTACTGCTGCTGCTGCTGCTGCTACTGCTATTTCTACTGTTGCCACGTGTAATTCGGCCACAACCGACGTTTGTCATGATTACGAAACGCTTGTGTCGTGTACAGTGGTTGTAAATGTAATGACATGCTGTAGGTAAAGAAAATTTGGCTTTTTGGCGCTATTTTTTTTAATGTCATTCAATGGATGCCATTATTTGAAAAATAAATTTCGAACATTAGAATATTATTATTCACTCAAGATCTGAATGATAAGTAGTATTGGTTGCTCAACAAATCTAAAATTTTTAGTATCACAAACTACGAATCTTTGACCTCTCTTTTCTCTCTCTCTTTTCAAGGATTTATTTTTTTTTTATTACCTTCCCGATCTCCTTTCTTTTCTTACTTCCTCACTATATGTTAGTCAGAGCATACGTATAGGGTAAGCGTAAAGACGTGACGTACTTGTCCCTAGTGACGTGTTTTTTTTTTTTGCAGTAGTGAAAACACGTCTACTGTCACGCAAGACTTGGTTCTTATCGTTGAGTTTCTTTTCACTTTTGACAAATCACTACTTCAAAAACACCTGCGATCGAGTCAACTGTTTTTGCTTGATATTTTTTTTTTCTTGACTTTTAGTTTTATCTTGTTTGACTAGTTTTTAAATGTGAATCTTTCTTGCTTTCCTCAAATATTATATTTTTTCACAGTTAATTATATCTTGATAACTGTAGATGATAATATTATATTTGAGAAATATATTATTAAATATAAAGCCAGTATTTTTAAATATAATTTATGAAAATTATTCGTTAAATGAAATTATATACCTAAGCTTTGTGACTACGAGAAAATAACATCTCCAACCCGTAATACCAGAAAGTTTTTCACGGTGCAAATCCTACTGCTAAGGAAAATAAGAGCATAAAATTTTCTCTCTTTTCTCTTCGCTTCAAGCTCAAACAAGCCACGAGTAGAATCTCTTTTCCTCTTCTTTTACGCCAGCTTTGAGAACCGACCAACTTGTCAAAAGAAGGTGGAAAACCTTGGTAAAGAAAAAGAAAAAAAAGAAAGAAAGTGAGTGGAGAAAGAAGCAGAATCTAAGAAGAAAGGTTCTTTCTCCATCTTTCCTTCCTGAGGAGTTAAATTAATTAAGCCAGATTATCTCGAAAAGGGCGCAAAAACTTCAATACTCTTTGGCGATGCCTGTGCCCGCGTTTCTCTTCTATGAACGCCATGCATATAAGCGTCATGAGCTAACTTTGCCCGCAGTCTTCGATTTTCATTTTTTTTTTCTTCTTTCATCTTTTTTACTTGCTACTCTTTTAGTACTTACTCTTTTTTTTCGCAAAGTCATCGGTACTTTTTTAATGCGTTTAATGGACACATCATCCATGAAAAATCTTTGAGACTCTTGATGAAAGACGCTACGTATATTATCTTGATTATTAAAGTATGAACTTTAAATTTGGAATTAATTTACTCAAACTTTTCTTTTTTCATTTTTTTTTTAGAAGCTTATCATAATGCAATCTTTCGATAAACATAAAACTATTTTGTTATTATCACGATTCCTATGATTTTTATAAATTTGCAATTGTTACGTTTACTAACTAAGCTTATTCATGAATTGTCAAACATGTACAGCATCATCATCATCTTTTTCGGTAAACCTCTCTTCCTCCAAAAAAAAAAAAAAAGATCAAATATTTTGGTAAACAACAAGTACTTAAAGCACTTACAACATAAAAAGCCAAAATATTTCGCCAAGACGTAGAGAGAGAGAGAGCCGCCTAAGTATTTCGAAGAATTCGTTTAACTTACATGTACATACGCGCGTAAGTAGTGCTTTAGCTCATTACCATAGCCAGCGTACTCGGTGTATCCCAAGTGTCGAGAAGATGAAGAAGAAGAAGAAGGAGTAAGGGGAACGCTTAAGCAGCCAGTTCTTGAAGAGAGGTGCGCATCATGCTCATCAGCATAATTCGCGCTTAAAATTCACGTCTGCAACAATCTACGCGTGCGTTTACGAGTAGCGCGTAAAGCCTTCCTCTCTCTCTCTCTCTCTCTCTCTCTCTCGTATCTTTTATCTCTCCCTTTTTGTGTATACATATACTTGTAGCTAGCTACGTACACGATATACTATGTATACCTATATATTACTAGTAAAAAAGCAGATGCAGAATTAAAAGTCGACATATATACTTTTTCTCGATACTGATCGTTCGATGAAAAAAAGAGAGAAAAAAACGAAGACGGCAATTTTATAAAACTCTGCTTCAACTTTTTTTTCTCTTGCTCAGCTTTCTTTCTTACTTCCCTTATACCTGAGTTGGAGTAAAAGTTTGCCTCTTTATTTCAACGTTGCTTTCAAAGTTCATAAAGCTCGGGAATTTTGTTGCTGCGAAGCAAAAGACTCGTTCTTGAGATAAACAAATCTAATACGTTGACAAATTTTTACTTTCTATTCTTTTTTTTCTACTTTCTATTATAACATTGTCGTTTTTTTAACTTATCGTCACTATTAAAATTAACTTTCTTCAAACTAACAATTCTCTTTAGTTGCAACATCTTTTATTTTCATACACAAATTCTACATAAATAAATAAGTTCATTTGATACGCAGTAGTAAATAGCAATAAGTTTCTTTTCCTTACTTTTCTTCTCATCTTCACTTTCCTTCAAAGTCGATATTAGATTTTCTTAATTTTAAGAATCCCATACTTTCGCAAAAGTCGATTTCCCATACTACGCTGTAGCAAGAGCGGTTAAGTTTAGCCACCGTCACCACTACTGCTGCTGCTGCTGCTGCGTGGTCGAGAAGTGGTACGATCGAGAAAGCAAGGCATACTCCCGAGTAAACTTCTCCTTCGGTCGGAGATTGTAGTTCTCTCTCTCTCTCTCTCTCTCGTTCCGCGAAATGAAGTTCATTCGATTCCCTGCCACTGACACCTGTATGCCCCGTCACTTCACCTTCTCTCACTCTCTTTCTCTTTCCTCTTACTCTTCAATCTCGCTTTCAAGTCAGCTCTTTCCAAAGCTATATCCACCAAGCGCATATGGCTTAAAGTCAGCAGCGCGGTAACTTCGACGCGTAACCACGCAAGCTCAGATTTCTCGGTAAACATCCTTTGGACCGTCGACTGACGGAGCTCTTGTGTGCAAGCCTACTTCGCGAAAATCCTTGCCGCTAAATGAGTAAAGACCCAGGGAACTGGATGATTAAGTGGCAATAAGTCGCTTTTAGAAAATTGAAGGAAATAATTTTCTAATTATAGAGGGATTTAATTAAATTGGTTATTGCATGCGAATTCAATGCAACAAATTTGAAAAGAGGAAAAAGGATGATAAAAAAAATAGAGCGGTATTTCATATATTTTAATGATTGTTAATTAGAGGCGACAAATTATCGACAATTAATAAGAACATGCGATTACGATCTGTAATTTAAATACTTTGATTGATAATTTTATCTCTCGTACGAACTCAAATTTAAATGATATTGCTTTTCTTTTTTTAAATACGCAAATGGATTAATTAACGTTTTAATTAAATTTACATGACGGTAATTTCAAATATAAATTAATATGAAAATTTTTTGAGAACAAATTCAAATTAACATCATTTAAACGATATTAAAAAAAACATATAATACACTTGCGCTTATTTAAATAAAAAAAAAGAACTATCTATCGTTGTTTACGTAAGAGCAAAAATAAATTCCGTACATAACAAACTCGAGTATTCGTAAAAAAAAGAAAAAAAAAACGTAAAGAAAAAAAAGGGAGCTTCAGGATCCCAGCTAAACGTATTTGCTCTACATAAAACATCCTCCCCTCCATTTTCACGAACTCGGCCACTTGCAAGATTCGTCATTTGTCGTAAACACGTATACGCGCGCACACGGCTTCAAGAGTCTTCTCAAGCCGTAAAGGCCTTCAAGAGCTATATACACTATATACTATACTATACTCCTCAAGCCTTACGGATAGTAAATCGTTTTTTACATTCGGACCGCGCTTATCTGTTCAGCAGTAACTCGTCGTTCGTACGCTCGTCTTCGACCGTAACATATAGCGAGAGAAGGAGAGAGAAAAAGGAAGAGTGATCTTGGGTAGAGGTACCAGGAGGAGGGGAGATATTTTCACGATACGAAGAACTTGGAAAGAGTTTTTACGAGGCTGTCAGGTAGGATAGGGCTCTCTAGCTTCTTCATCTGCATGGATGTTGGAAGGAATAGGAATATTGCGCGCAACAAAGTACACGCGTAAAAAGATACGTTGCGTTGTTCTATGCACTATTTGACACTATAGCCGTGTAATTGTTGACGATATTAAACTTTTATAAAACTTTACTGGACGATTGCAAGTTTAAAAGATGTTTTTTTTTTTAAGTATTGAGAATTGTCTTTTTTTTCATCTTTTTTGTAACGATAAAAAGCATGATCTATTTATTCTCGTCCTTGGATATGTTTTATGACGATAGTATAAGTATCGAGTGGCTTTCCATTCACAGCTACTGTCACCGTATTTGTTCGAGTTTTTATACATATCGTGTTATATGAAAAACCGAGTACTTTCGTTAAAAAAAATTCTTTTTTTTTAGTATCATCCCGACCATAGAGGATAGGTATACATAGTAATTTAATTTTTTTTTTTGCACGCTTTTAATCAAAGATTTGGATTTGTATATGCGAACGATACGCATACATATACACATATATCTCGCCATAAAAGTTAGATACACATCCGAACGTCGAGCGCAACATTTTTTTTTTGCCATCGCCGCTTTTCCAATATTAAATACAATTTTTTTTTCCCCCAACTATAGTCGTGTGGTCCAATCGTGAGCCACACATTGACTTTATATATACACACTCACACCCCTCAGGGCAAGCTACTACCAAAAGAAGAAAAAGGAAAAAAAAGCTCACCGCGAAAAAAGCCTGACGCCTCCTCCCTCTTTGGTCTCCTCACCACCATCCCCCCTTTCTCTCTCTCTCTCTCTCTCTCTCTCCCTCTCTCCCTCCCTCTCTCCCTCTCTCTCCCTCCCTCCCTCC
>JAPYZE010002972.1:0-32298 GCA_030522805.1 Leptomastidea abnormis | reverse complement strand
CAATTTTACCTAGTGAGCCTTCAAAATAATAACTTTTACAGTTTGGCCAAATTACGACCAAAAGGTTGCCATAAAATTGAAAATAGACCATATATATATTCATTTTATGCGTGTAAGTCCTAATGATGGTATTTTATTGCCGTAATAGATCAAAGCTAAATATTTTCATTTTTATATTGATATTTCAAAATAATTATTGAATAAATTTTATTCCATTTATTTTTTTTTCATTTTTAAATTCTATAATTAAAGGACATTAAGTAAAGTAGCATGTATTATATAACATGTTTCTCAAAGATAAAATTTGAATAATGTCGTTCAGTTAGTATAGAACGTAGGACCTAGGCTTCGTAATATAACAGTCATGGGTTCGATTCCCAACATCATATATATTTCGAGCTAATTTAGTCCAACCCTTGAAATACACTTAATTCAAGTGTCAAAAAAGGCTTGAAAAACGTAAAAAGTGAATTTACAAAGTAACGCACGTAAATTTACTTCTTACGTTTTTAAGCCTTTTTTTACTCTTAACTTTATAAGATTTGCATTCTGTAAATAATAATATATAATGAAATCTATATGCATTACATTATAATATATCATTATTAATAATTGTATAACTTTTTTGTTTTAGGTGAGTATCATAAATTGTCTTCACCGTTTTAACTATAATCTCATATCTGGTAAGCCTAACTATATAATATCTTTTTTTTTTAATCTTTTTAATGGTGATTTAATTACAATCAATAAAATACTAAACTGCAGTCGTTTAAAGCCCCAAAAAAAAAAATTTACTAGTTTTAAAATCAAAATCCTTTTATTATTGACATCAAAATAATGAAAATCTACAATAAATTCAATTTCATTAATCACATTAATTAAAATATTTTCAAACACCAAGTCAAAGCAATTGTAACATTCTCATCCTCAACACGCAAAATTTTCCGGAAAGAAAAAAGCGAAAAGCCGATCGCGATTTTAAAACGCATCTAAAGCCGTTCTCAAGACGCATATAAAGCCATATACGTAAAAAAAAAGGCTAAGATAAAAAGAGCCTCTTGGGCATCTCAAAAATCGAAGTATTACATATACCTATATAGTCATACAAAAGAGATTTCACGTCAAGCTCACTATATACTTTCTCTCCATCTAGTTATAGTATAGTACATACATATATACATAGTACCCGCTGGCACTTCTACCTTTAATGGGTATAACACCTATATATCCCTGCTTCTTCCCTTTATGGCCCATTAGCTCAATCTCACCCCCCCCTTGCGTTTTAGTTCACGTTGGTCCGATATCGACTCTCTAAAGACATTTCCTGACTCTGCTATGCGATAGCTGCTGCCTGCTCCTGCTGCTCCTGCTAGTTGTCGATGGATATAATGTGTATATATCTATATATAGACCTTCGATCTCTGCTTTCTCTCCACTTATACTAAATCCAATAGGCTTCTATATACCAAAATCTCGTATCGATATACGTTTACTCTCTGGCTTTGAAATTTAGCCTACGGCATTTTAATTGCGCTTGATCTGTAATTACTCCTATCTGCGACTTTGGAATGATATTTGCTAAAGATTTATTGGGCTATAAATGAATATTTCAAAGAGTAAAGTGGTACTGAATTTTTTTTTAAATAATTTGCAGTGTCAGAATTGTTATTTTATTCGTGTTACTATTTTTTCCACAATTTTTATACGTTCCAACGCGTCTTTTTTTATTTCTTTTTTATTTTAATCCTTAAAATTTTATTTCAAGAGCTTAGATAGAATGTACAAGTTTTTTTTCTTTCTGGAATTAGTTATTTTTCGTACTAGCTACTTTTTTTTATTTGCAAAAATAAAAATAAATTCATAAAAACGTGTCAGACTTTTATATTGAATTGGACGAAGAGCATCAAACAAGCAAAAAAAGAAATAAGAAGGTATATTAATCCTCTTTAAAGCTCAAAGGCAGCAACATCTAACAGCTATAAAAAAATCGAACTAAAGAAAAGAACGAGCAAGCAAATAACGTCGTTTTATCCAACGACATATACACATACATACATACACACAGAGCAATATCGAAGACTGCAATTCTTAATAAAAAAATAAAAAAATAAAATTGCTTTAACTACGAGAACGACCATTTGAGACAGACAAAAAAAAAAGTGATTCAGCGTAAAAGAAAATCCAGATATCGAAAAGAACTAGAGAGCGAAAAAAAAAGGAAAATGAACGAGAGGTGAAAGCGTTTGATTTGTAAAAGAGAGAAAGAGAAAAATCGGTTTTTTTCCTTTTCTACGACTTACGCATTTCTTGCTTTTCCACGTAATCACTTGCTTCGGCTTTCGTTTCTCCTTCACTCTGAGCTTGCATCGGAAAAAGCTTGCAAGTATAAATCCTAACAAGACCTGGTAGAATCTTAATAAAGTTAATTTTTTATTTATTTTTTATTTCTTATAGTAGTGAGAAATATGACTATTCTTTTTCTTATTTTTCTTTTAATTAAAAAGAATCTGTAATATTTATTATAAATTAAAAAGCTCTAAATTAAGTGAAATATATTTCCACGCTGATATCTACCATTTCATTAAATCAAATTAAAAAACAAACCCAAACTACCCTAGCACAACCAATATAAGCCACATTTTATTAATTAAACATTAATCAAAAGAACTCTTATATACACCAGCCAATAAAAAAAAATCCATCTCTCTTCATCCATTACCGATTGGAAGTCCAAAACAACTTTACGAAAAAAAAAACTAGCACCATGCACTTCGTCTCCATCGGGCAATGCAAGCAATCACTTTAGCGAAGATGCGTTCATAGAAAAAAACGACGACAACGAAAACATACACCAACTGCACTTTCCTCTTTGGACATAGATAGAGTAAGAAAGTGAGAAGAGAAACGAGAAAGAGTAAAAAGGATCGAAGGCACATTGCCAGATTTTTACCCGAACGGATATTTCGCTTGTGTGCCGTAAAAATAAAAAAAAAGAAAAAGAAGAAGAGAGAAAAAAAGGGATATCGTTGTGTATGTGTGTAAGTGCGGAAACCGAAAGCTAAGAGAGAACGACGTTGAAAACGACTGGACTACCATGAATATCTAGGGTGTTATAAGGCACGTGCGAACCTTGGGTTTTCGTATACGCGAGTTGAATGCCGATATGTACTACTACTACTACTACTACAGTGCTTGGAAAGTCGAAAAGGGAGCTAAAAATTGGTTATTGTACTTGCACAGTTTGCCGGCTTTTTTTTTTTTAAGGTCCTTTATCTTTCTTTTTTAGAATTTTTTTAAGAGCTGAGGGTCTTGGTTTTTTTTAAGGAGTATCAAGCTGTGAGTGTTTACCAGTGTTAAAGAAAGCGTAAAATATCGTTTTAACATTGCAATAATCTGTGTAAACTTTAAATTTAAGTATTTACAAAACAAGAATTAAAAAAAAAAATAGAAAAACAATACACAACGTATTTATCTTTATTCAACTTTTATTAAACTTGCTTAATTAAATTTTCTTATTAATTCAGTTACGTTTTCATTAATTACATTTTTATATCGTTACACAAAAAGTAAGTCTATCATAATCTCCCCCTTCTATCATTAATTAATCATAGCAGCATACTGGTGGTGGACAATAAGATGTTGGTATACATGGCATATCGCAAGGTACGGTACATATAATAGGACAGCAAGGTTCACAAATTGGTGGACAGGGTATCGGTTTTGGTATGTAATTCGCTGGTCCGGAACCACGTCTTCTCCTTTTTGACATACCATCGCCGTATTTACCAAGATCATCTCCATCTGTATCTAGAAAAAAAATAAAATAAAACAATATTATTAAGAAAATTATGTCATAGCATTAATTAAAAAAAAAAAATTATTTCTAATCTTACCTCTCTGACAAAATTCATCATTTGGACCACAAGCTTTATCAGCACTATCAGGATCCGTATTACTACTAGCATCCATCATAGATGGTGTTGTCTTTTTCTTATCATCATCATCATCACCATCTCCTTTACCATCACCATCAGTACACGTACCTTGAGTTTTCGTACATTCATCAACTATAGCCTTATGTTTTTGTTCTTCGCTACAATCGCAAATAAATTGCAAGGACGATCTTGCACGTAATACGGTTGATAATGGTATATGTGTTTTTGGAGATGATTCAGGTTTAAGTTGAAGACATTCGTATGGACGTGCGAGATTATGTTCTTCTTGTGCGTAAAAGTGAGTTCTTTCGCAACCACGTGATGGACGATCGATTTCGGTTATTACACTGTTCCCTAAGTGACTTAAACGTATGTATAGGTCTATTGTACTTCCTGGACGTGTTTGTTTTAACTCGTATGTACCTTTTATCGATCTGTAATGGAAAAAAAGTTTATTTTTACTGTTTTCTTTATTTTATTTCTTAAAAATTATTTATATAATTTTTTTTTATTTTATATATAAATTCAAGTTAACCATTAAAAAAATCATTAAAAAAAAGTCTTAAATTCTTATCCATCCATCCCAACCTTTTTTTATTTTTTTTTTCACGCGTATCTACTTCTTGTAATCGTACTGGTAACCCATCAAACTTTTCTCCAACTCGTTTAAACTCGTCAAATCCTAAATCCATAGGAATTACGCGCCCCAAGGGAGCAACTTCAAAGCTCCACTAAAGAAAAAAAGATCTAAGCTCCCTTCTACACTTCAATACCCCTTCAATAAAATCCCCTCATTAAAATCACCAAAAAAAAGAAAAGAAAAAGACATTAAATTCGTACCTTGAAATGGGATCTCGTTCATGAGCAAGTTGAAGATAATTTCCAAGCTTGCATCTAAATTTAAGCTCCTCTTCAATACCATTGTAAAGCTCATCCATTTTAATATCAACTTTACCCATATCCATATTATGTTTCTGACCATCAGTCATTTCGAAATAACGTGATATCTCGCGACGTACTCGAATTTCAAGAAATAGACATCTCTGTTCTTCAGCTAATAAACGTTCTGGTATTGAGAATACTATTGATTTACCACCGTTGAAACATTGTATTTCACCATTTGATCCTCGGTATTTTCTGTAATTTAAAAATGAATCATTTTTTTTCTGATTAAAATAAATAAGATTTTTGTATATTTCCATAATTGGTGTAATTTTTTTCTTTAATCTAAAGTCTTGGTTTAATCTGTTACTTGTAATCGAGACGGTTAGGCATTATGTCAATCCACTCGTCGTCGAGAAAGCGAAAACTCACGATGAATTTGCTTAATATGACGGAATCGAATGGACTGCATTTTGGTATGCATAGCTAAAAAATAATGTTATAGTCTAAAAAAAATTGCTTTGATAAATTATTATCATTAAGAAATGCACGTTCACGTGAACTAACCTTGTTTATACCCAATTCTAGCATCATTAATTGCGAATCATGACCTACTATTAGTTCCGACATTTTTTTTCTTATTTTTCTATTTTTTTCTTATTTTTGAAAAATTTTTTGTTACTTTTTGAGTTATATTAATCTGTTGTAAAAATTTTGATTAAGGAGCCGAAAGTTTTGTATTTAAATTTTGCCATTACTGTTTTCGAAAATATGATTTGAAGTTAGATGAAATAACAGAATCGCATTCATATATTTAATGATGACATTACAAGTGTGATAATAATAATAAAGTTGATTGAATTAAAATTAATTTTTTAAATCCCTTAATAACATAATCGATTTTTGTCATACAAGAGTTAAAGATTACAAATAAATTTCTTTCATATGTGTCAAGTTTATATCTTTCTTTTTTTTTTTTTTTTCAAGAAATAACTTAGCACTTAATCTTATCGTTCAGTCTGAATCATTTTATAATCCAACAAACTTATCAAGCAACAATTTATAAAAAAAAAAATTATGACATAACCTTATTTCATGTACATTAAACAATCGCAAATATATCTTATAAAAATTATTATTATTTATATAAATTCCTTATCAATTTAGAAACGTCTTAATTTTTTTTTTTCAAATTTATTATGATAACAATACAAAAATAACATAAGCATCTTATTACTAAAATACTCCGGAAATATAAAACCTAAAACATCTACCAGAAGCAACTTGACAAAAAAAAAAAAAAATTTAAACCCTTCAGCTTCTTGAAAAAAAAAAGCAATTTATGAAGATATTATACTCTCATTAACGTCATTCCTCAGCGTTGGCATCGACTTACTCTCTTCTCTGCGCTTCTCTTCGTATATTTATGCGAGTGGAGGGGCTATATGAAATCCACAGAGTAAAAACGACCAAGCGCTTATATTTTCTTTCTCGAGCATAATTAGACGCGCTTGCAATGTTGATGACATTTTGACGATTTTTTTTTTATTTCCCCAGACGCAAATATAAATTATGTAAATCATAATATTTTTACTGAATTTATTAAACGATACTTATATATTGTATATTTACATAGTATACAAATGAAAAAATAATAATAATACGAGAATCAGATTTATTTATCTATCATATAAAAGTTTATTGAGATAAGAAACTTTCTAATCTTGTATACCATTCAAACATCACTCGATCTTACTCGAAAAAAAAGTAACCTTCAAAAAAAAAATTTTTGTCTTAACAAATTTACATCTATAACCATATACACTGGTATTATATATCTATATATAGATATTAGCTTGCAATACCTTTTGCAAGTTCAAGAGAAAGTCTGGACCACAAGGTGATAATAAGATTCTACCTTCGAGTCTCTGGCATCTAATGGAAATTCACATTAGCTCTTATATTATATTCGGTAAGAGAATATCCTTGACTCTTGCATCTTATACTCCTTTGATTGGTTCAAAGGAGAGGTAATATCAAGGCGCTAAGTGCCGTGTGGTGGAAAGCTATATAGATATCCGCATGCTAAAACGGCGTGCCGCGTGGGCTTCTAAGAGACTTAGATAATTAATTTTATCAGCACTCTATCGTACACCTATATGTCGAGAAATTAACGTTTAGGAGAGTAGGTAAGATTGATCTTGTGTTAGATATAGATTGTGTGTTAATAGATTTTATTTTAGTGAAAAATAAATTTTAAGTTTGATTAAATATTTTTTGATAAAAAGAATAGCTTTTAAAGTTTTAGATGATTTTGATAAAAAAAAAAAAATGGGATTAATTTAATAAAAAATATGTATTAATTACTTTAGTAAAATAATTTTTAAACGTCAAAAAACTTAAAGTTCAATGATAAGTATATTTTAAGAAAAATTAAATTCTAATATCTGATGTATTATCTATTTCATTTTATTCAATGAGCAATAAGATAACTAAAAAATTAAATATTGATAAAGTAGAATTTTGGTAAAATTCAAGAGTTATTAGACTTTGTACATTTAAATATAAACAAAATTAATAAGAAATTGATGATTAACACAATGCAGTGATTGCGTTTATGTTTCTGAAAATAAATAAAAAATGAACGTAATATTACAACGAATGATGGAAAAAACGTTCGTTCTAAGAATATTATTTTAAGATTACAATATTGTCCACCAAATAAAATCTTGATAATGTGATTAAGTGATAAATCAACTTCAGCGATATAAATAATCGTTATTACACAATTTATTCACACTCTAGTTTGAGTAACAGAAGCATTATGTTCGCGAAAGTTCTTATTTTTGCACTCTTGGGTACGGCCTTTGTTTTGGTAAGTAATATAATAATGTTTATTATTTTTGTTTTTAATTTTCATGATTTGTATTTTTTTTTAATTAATTTAATGAGCGATTACAGATAGATGGAAAATTACAAATTGATTTTTATTTTTATAGGCCACTCCCGTTCACAAACAAGTCGAGGAAATTTCCAATGACATTGTTGAATTAGTAAGTTTTTTTCAATCCAAATAAAAAAAATTTATAAATATAATATTTTTAGAAAATTATTTATTATACTTGAATACATAATCATAATTTTTTTTTTTTTTCATAGGCTCACCCTATTCACAAAGATGTCCATGACATTGCTGAACTAGTAAGTTTTTCTCAATTCTTGGCTCAAAAAAATTATTTTGCAAATTATACTGTAAATAGAAAAATATTTTAAAAAATCGTTTTTTTAGAAATCAATCAATGAAGTTATCAAAGAAATCGTTGAAAAACTTAAGCAAAAACTTGGAGAACTTGAAGAGAAAGCAAAACAGATCATTGAAGAGCAGAAAAAAATTTGGGAAGAGCGTATTGAAGAAGCCAAAAGAGTAGGCAAAGAAAAGTATGAGGAAGTCAAACAAAAAGCCAAAGAAGCAATTGAAAAATTGGAAAAGTTCTACAAAGAACAAATTGAAATTATCAAGCAGAAGATAAAGGATTTCCTTGAATCGATTGGTATGAACCCTGAAGAAGAAGTAGCTGTCAGCAACGAGGTAAGATTATCATGATAATATTACTTTTTTTTCTTAATTTTTCACATTAAAAAATTTACTTTTTAGTGTTTTTAATAATGATTTATTATAATTTATTTTAGCGATCGATCAAAGAAATCATCGAAAAAGTTATTGCCAAGCTGCAACAGGTATTGAAAGTAATTGAAGAAAAAGCTAAATCCATCATTGAAGAACAAAAAGCAATCTGGGAAGAGCGTATTGAGGCAGCTAAGAAGGAAGGCCAAGAAAAATACGAGCAAGTAAAAAAACAAGCTGAGGAAGCTATTGCAAAATTAGAAGAAAATTTCAAAAAAGCTATCGATGCTATTAAGAAGAAAATTGACCAGCTTCTTGAACTTATTGGAGAGAAATCAGAACGCCAACTTATTGCTACTCCGGTAAGATATTTTAAAAATAATATTATTAGTAAATTATATTTTAAATTGAATTGAACAAAAGTTGGAATGTAATACGTTATTTTTTTTTTGTAGCAATCGATCGTCGAAATCATCAAGCAAATCGTAGAGAAATTAGAAAAAGTTGTTGTTGAACTAGAGAAGAAAGCCAAGGCTATCATTGAAGAGCAAAAGAAAATCTGGGAGGAACGTCTTGAGGAAGCCAAAAGAATCGGCAAGGAAAAATATGAGGAGTTGAAGAAACAAGCTGAGGAAGCTCTTGAAAAATTAGAAAAAGCATTGAACGACAAAATTGAAGAGTTGAAACAAAAAATCAAGGATTTCCTTGAATCGATTGGAATTAATCCAGACCCAAAATATTTGTAATTAATGATAATAATTAATTAATCAAGCGCTTTATTTTTGTCAAAAAAAAATAAGTGCAAAGTATTGAATTTGTTAAATTAATACTAAGAGTATTATTTTATTGAAATATATGACATCATTCATTGTTTACAAAGCTATTATACTTTTTTTTCTTTCCTTTACTTATCCATTAACTTTATTATTGCACGTAATAGAATATCTATATCACGTGAAAAAAATATTATTATCGGATTACCTATCTTTTATTTGATAACATTTTTAAATTACTTTCTTATTTAAATGAGATATTTTTAAAAAATCTTATAATTATTTTTCATTTCAAACTACTTGAAAAATTATATTCTACTAACTGAATTATTTAAAAAAAAATTTAAAGCAAAGTAATTTAAGGAGTTTTAATTTTAATGATTTATTTTAAGTATGAATAGTCATTAATAATTTTTATAATTTAATGCGAATTTAAAATTTTTTTTTAAATTTCTATCATTTACTCGTTTTATTTTACAATTTAAAAAAAAAAAAAAAAAAAAAAAAAAAAAAAAAAAAAAAAAAAAAAAAAAAAAAAAAAAAAAAAAAAAAAATTGACCAATCAATAACTTGAATACGAACTTTTAAACTTAAAAATTATGTACGTTAGATAAAGAGAAAGCGTTTCATTCCCGTTGAAAAAATCCAATTTTCATAGGATTAAGCAGTGACGTGCTGAGAGAATGGTTAGAGGAATTAAAAGACTTCGAAGAGGTAATTCTCTCGCTGCAATTGATCTGTTTTTTTTTTCTACCATGCTTACTTCGACTTACAGATTCATTTTATCTTTTAGACTCTTGATTGTCTAGTCTAATATACTTATTTTGTAGGATTTCTTATATTTAAAATGTAATTGTTTATAAATGATTAATAAATATTAATTATTTATACATAAAATAAAAAAATAATCTTTCATTTTTAATGAGTTTTAAAAGCAGTGATTTTTTTTGACGATTTGAAAGACTCGTATTGGCTGATCGTTTTTTAATAAATTATATTATCAATCATCTTGCTTTTACGATTTTCTTGATATCTTACCTTCTTATCTAATCTAATATTTAATGTATAAATGACGAGAGAATGCTCTGTTTGCCATAGTCGAATCTAACTGTATTAAACAGGAACTAAAGATGATGACTAAAGCCTTATTCGTTGTCCTATTGGGCGCCACACTTGTTTTGGTAAGTTGTGTATATTTTTAAAAAATATTTATAAATAAAAATTTTTTAATTCTCCTTTTTATTATTTATTTTTTGCTAAAAAAAAATGAATAATTATATTATTTGTAAACTGTATTTAAGATTTTTAAACGTATAATAAATCATAGAATTTGGAATGGCTTAGTCATTAAAGTACAGGTTTTGTAATCCACAGCTTGTGGGATAGTCTAAGTTCTCGTATGCCAAAATATGTTCAAAAGAGTGTCAAATAGGCATGATAAATAATAAAATATTTATACATATTAACAAATTTGAATCGTTTTTGATGACATTACTTTTAAATTAAAAAAATATAATGTACAAAAATTTTTATTCTAATTAAATTTTTAAAGTAAAAAAGAAAATCTTAAAACAGAAAATAAATTTAATAATCATATTAATGATTCTTAGGCTAATCCAGTAGAATATAAACCCGTTGAACTGATTGCTGTTAATAACGAGGTAAATAAAGTATTTTTTTTATGTTTTGAAATGTAGTAAAGATTAAATATTAATAATGTAATAAAAAATTAAAAAAAATATATCTTATGAATATTTATAGATTAAAAATTTATCATTTTTAGGTTCAATCCGTTCCTATTGATGCCGTTGAGCTTACGGTTGGTGACGAACAGGTATTATAAAATAAATAATAATAATAATAATAACAATGTCTGATAAATAACATTAAAAAAATAAATATTATTTTTATATTTTACAGAGCATTGATTTCGCTATTCTAGAAGCTTACAAAGACCAGGTAATAATTATAATTAATATTATTTAAATATTTACAAATAAAAAAGAAAAATATCTATAAATACTTATTAACAATTGCAATAATTAATTTTTTCAGCAAAACTCAATCCTCGAAGAAATCATCAAGGAAATTGTATTCCAACTTGAAAAAGCACTCGACGAGCTTGCTAAGAAAGCCAAAGAAGTTATTGAAGAACAAAAGAAAATATGGGAAGAGCGTATCGAAGAAGCAAAGAGAATCGGTCAGGAAAGATACGAAGAGATGTTAAAACAAGCTAAAGAAGCACTTGAACAACTTGAAAAAATTTACAAGGAAAGAATCGAAGCTATCAAGGAAAAAATAAAGGATTTCCTTGAAAAGCTCAAGCACATTGGTGGCAAAAATTAAATAAATCTATACTCAATAGATATATATTTTATCCAAGATAAATCAATAAATTATTATTGACTCACAACTAAAATAATATTATTTCATTTTTCTTTTAAATTACATCTACCCATATAGTATCGTTATCATTAAAAATTTTTAAATTGAATCAAAACATATTTTATCACCTGTATCAGTTGATAATCGATATCAACGTAAAGTCATCGATACATTTCTGGTTTTTCATTCACGTGCTCACTACGCATACGGTTGTTATCTCGAAGAGACTTTGCCCGACTAAAATATTATTACATACGTATAACATCGAGATTTGATAGACGAAAATCAGCTTAATAATCCATAACGCACGTTTTCTACGTTATATAGTATTATAAAGCTTACGCGCAAGCACATATGCTATTTTTATTGTAATCATTTACTTTAAATTTCTACGTATTAATTATATGATAAAAAGACAGAATCAGTTAAAATAAAGTAGATTTCATTACGTTTTTTTTCAGATTAAAATAATAATGAATTTTTTATTTATCAAACTATGTCGATTTATTTGACGTAGATAACAACATATAATAGTAATTGTACAATCTGAGGTAGGTACTATGACTAAGCTGTACGTAAACAAGAGATACTTTAAAAAGATATTTATACATGTCAACTTAATATTTAAGTGTCAACTTTATATCAAGTAACCATTAAAAAAAAAACTTCTTTTTTTTCTATACTTGCAAGTATCAAGTAATTTACGAAAGTACATAAGTCTAGATCTTTATAGACCTGACAAACTTTTCAATTTATAAGATGGGAAAAGCAAATGCAAAGCTTTTTGTTACAAAACGTTAGTTGTACAAGCTTTCTCTTTCATTATTTCTCATTGTGTATCAAAACTCATCTACGTAATGAAGCAACTACAAAATTCCTTGTCTTAAAATCACAAGATTATCTTTTTCCATTTTACTAATTAATTGTTCTACGTAAAACAATGGAGACTATTTTATTCATTTACCAAAAGTTGTAAGAACGTCTTGAAATTATTTTTTTTTAAATCTTCGTTATATTATTTTATATAAAAAAAGCTCAAAAATTTTATTTAATAACATTTTAAAATTTTTGCACAAACCTCAATTTTTTCTGCTATAAATAAAATAAAATCATCGTACCCGTAAAGCTCTTAAAATCGTTTGTTAGTACAACAGCTAAATTTATGAAAACTCCCAGACGCAAACACACTTTTCCCAAGTGTATACCAATATTTATCAATAATCAATGCTAACTTTCCACTTTGATTCACCATTGACGAAATAGTGTAAAACCATCTTCTCTCATATATACGTTTATATATCTATACATACATATAGATCATAACTTCTTGAGAAACATATGTATATACCACTTAACGATTTGTGGCTTTAACTCCTTGATAACTAATCTCACGTGAAATCGGTATCTATATATGCTCGAGGGCTTAAATGCTATGAAGCTTTGACGGTCGCTTATGCGGTCAACTTTGCACTTTGCGGGGGGTTTATGTATATAACTCTTGACTATTACCTCCAACGAGCTTTTGAACTTGCGTGTATATATGTATATGTATATATGAATTTGTTTTTGTTTGATTGGAAAAAATCGTTTGGAGTTTGTCGTTTGAGTTGTTGACTAATAATAAAGTATAAAAACTTGTATTAAAGTTTGTAAAAAAAGAAAAGTAAAATTTAAATTAGTTTTAAAACATTTTATTAAAATAAAAATTTGTAATTTAAAAATTTTAAATTAGAAATTAAAAAGTAATTAAACAAGTTTTTTTATAAAAAAAAAAGTTTAAGAAATTTAATTTTGCGTTAATAAATAAATAATTATTTTAAAGCCATTTTTAAACAATAGCTTTTCACGTATTACACTATTATATCGTGTATTTCTCTTTCATTCAACCTACTATACAATATAGTAAAGATCAAATTGAAGAAGTACTAGGAAGCCCGAGTTAAAAGCTCAAAGACGAAACGAAGATTTTCCGTCTGGCAAGCTAAATGAGAAAATACGTGATCGGATAAAAAGGGAATATAAGACTTCGCGTGCTCACACACAGATACAAAAAGAAAAAAAAGACTGGCACTTGAGAATCGACCCCCCGTCATTTTCTTCGAAAAACAAGATGGAAAAATCAAGAAGCAAAATTTTCCTTGAGCTTATATTTACGACAAAGTGAAAGAGGTAAAAGTATAAAGAAAGGGGGTGGGTATATATTTTCGTGTTGAGTCAAGGCTGATGCATCGCAACGATTTCCGATTTGTTTTTTGTTTTTTTTTTATTTTCTATGAATTCGAGAATTTTCTGCTATTCTTTATTTCATTTTTTTTCGAGCTACGTCGGCGAAATACAACGATTTTGCAAATGACGCGGAAAAATTTAGGAACGCAGAATATAGAAGATACGAAGCTGGGCCTTATATATATGTATAAAACTGAATTTTCTTCAAGTGCTTTTGGCTGTAGGAATTGTATTATATAGATTTTTCTGATTTTTAAATCACCAACCACTTACTTTCGTGATCTTTTTCATTTCTGCTACACACACACACATATTGTTTTTTTCCCGCAAGATTATATTTTACATCATTTTTTACAAATGCATAAGTTATACATTTCACTCATACCATAACTTCTACAAATTCTCGAACTAACAACTACATAGCCCATAAACAGCTTTTCAGATACGTTCGATCCCCCCAATCATCCAACTCGTCCTCGCGGCTAATTAGTCCATAGGTGTATACACTAACTCTATCCATCCTGTTCTCGTCATGAAACCAATGCCCGAGCGCGTCCAATCAGTTGCGGACCTTTAGACGTATACATATATACCATATATATATACACCATCACTATAACACTCTAACGCTGCTAATACTCAGGATAAAGCAATCAGAGCCTTGCCTTGCTAACGTTTGGATTATGGGAGAGTTATATACGACGTGGGGAGGGGTGAAAATTGAAAGCTTGCGGAAGCCCGCATACGTGCGTGCTTTTAGAAGTTACTAGGATTTCTAAAAAAAAAAAAATGGAGAGATGAGATTTTTTTTTCAAGATTGAAAGGTAATTTAACGATTGGGAAAATTGGATTTTATTTATTGGAATTGATTGATGGAAGATTTTTTTTTTTAATAATTACATTTGGTATAATGTAGTACCTATCAAGAAAAAAAAAAAAGAATTACTATGTTACATACGAGGCACAGATATTTTTTTTGTTTTTTTTTTAAACCTTTTAACACTTTATTGAGCGTATTTCAGTTTGACTTATTCGATACATGTTGAGAATCGAACCCACCGAGTTGTGAGTTACAAAATCATCGCTCTGTCGAATAAGCTATATTCTGTATCTCAAAATAAAATTTATGAGATATATTGAAATAGTAAAATAATATAGTTAATAATCTAAATATTTCTCGTTTAAAATAATGATAGAGCTTTTTTTTTTTAATCAATAAAAAATTATTTAATAATATTTTTATAAAATTGATAACAACTTCCAAGTAAATATAAAATAAAATAAAATCAATAAAGTTAAACACATTAATTTAAATTAAATCTGATCCCAAATCCTAATATCCACACATACATCATCCAAGACTAAAATTTCTCACTCTCTCACCATAGTTATACATACACACACAGTCCATTCGACTGATAAATGTACTTCTTAATTAACACAACGCTTTCATGTCCACACGTTATATGATATTGAGTACCAGCAGTGCCATAGACAAAGACAAAGTCATCGTGTCGCGTAACATAGAAAAGCAGCCTACACACATAGTCCCTATATGCGTATACCTATATGTATGTACACACAGAGCTGTAAGCTTGGTATATGAAGAGAGAGAAAATATCGTCGGGAAGGTATATATATAGTCAGACATAATAGCTGGTGGTATAAAAGGTATATAGGAAGGGACGAGAGACAATGGAAAAGGAGGGAACTTGAATAGTCTGCTGCCTATTGAGTCGAGAGAGCTTTCGCGAAAGAGACAGAGAGAGAGAGAGACTACTACTACTCTCTACAACCACTGGAGGAAATCGAACGGGAAATTTCCGAGACCCTGCGAGTATTAAACGTATTAGAGGAGGGTATTACAACAGAGGCGAGGGATGTTGGTGAGATGAGTGTAAGGTACTCTCTCTCTCTCTCTCTCTCTTTCAACCTTCCTATACTTTCAGACTTTGACGATGTTGAGAACGCATATATGTTCATTGGTATTTCCTTTATATCGAGCTTTCATTGTTTATTATGCGTATCTATATGATTTTATTGGATTATTATTGGTTTTTGTAAATTGATGTTTATACATATAACTGATGAAAAATTTGATTGATTAGAAAAATAAAAGAATGAATAATAAATATTTATTTAAAATTTTTAATATTATAGCTGCATTATTGCCAACTTGATATCAATCTCATCCAATAATCAATTATGATAGTTAGTAAACCAAAGAAAAAAAAAATTTCCGCAAACTGATGTTACTCGTCGTCATTACGATACTGCTAATGAGACGTTCTGGAGTTATCGTTAATCGAACTTCGTCGTAACTGACGTTTACTCGATAAAACGACAAGTGACGTTGTAAACGCACCTTCATCTGTTTATCCATCTGTATACAATTTGTCGTTCTTTAGTTAAACAACCGTTAACCCTAAATCGACCAATAAAAAAAAAGTGAAAGGATTATGTAGTTTGAGCTTGCAAGCTCATTTTCGTCTAGAGGCAATTACATGCTCTTCGTAATTATGATTTCTATGCGTGATTTAACCGTCTGAGTTAAATTGTAAGAGTATTTAAGAAAAAAATTTGTTAAATTTTAAATTATTAGTTTATTTTGCATTGGATACAAAGTAAATTTAATTTTAAATGTTAAAATTATGTACGTTGTTTTTTATTAAAAAAAAAAAAAAAAAAAATATCAAATAGGCAACATATTTGATGTATGTATATACAGTTTATTTATGTTTTTATTAATTTTACTTGCAGTTTCACTTTTTTTTTTACTTTTCTAGTTCTTCTTGTCCATTTGATTATACACTTACCTTTAATTGTCAACAGAAATATGCTTAAAGTAAGAAAAACAACAAAAATAATTGATTTCAAAGACATAATGTTGTCACATTAAAACCAATAGTTAGTGGAAAATACTTTAATAGTAACTAAATATATTTTTTTTAATAAATTTAGGCATAAAAGAATACGTGCTAATGCTCTTAATTTATATTAATGTATTTGTATTCAAAAGCGTGACATTGTACCGAGATATTACGATAAAGCTATGTATTTTGCTGTACTCTTTCTGATATATATATTTTTTGACTTTTTTGTGAAAAATTTTACCAAATAACAGCAATTTTTAAAACTAATTTGAAAATTTTTAAAATTTTTCCAACCAGAAATATACTGGTTTCAGACAGTAACGTTTATCTGATTGTCAGCACAAAATTATTCAACACAGAATGTTGTAAACTGAATGAAAATAAATATTGAATGAGATGAAAAAAAAAATTGCGCAAAATGCAAAAACAAGTATCTAGAAATATGTAATTTAATTTAAAATTTTGTTACATGCCAAGCGAGCGCGTAGTATACCTTACCAAGTTGTAAAAAAAAAAGAACTATAAATAATTTTAAGACCAAGACGCGCTTACCCGAGAAAGTGCAAACCATCTTTTTACGTCAAAAAATTTAACGGCTAGAAGCACAGACACACACACAGACACACAAACACACACATATAAATTATTCCCAAGCATTTTACACGAACGACAAAAACAATTAGCGTATATATAATACAAAAGCTTCACGTATTCTTATAAATAATAATCCAAGCAGCAGTAGCAGCAACAATAAGAAAAAAAAAGAAAAATTAAATGAAAGAAATAAAAAAATATTCTGACCTCTGACCATAAACAGTCGTTATAGTAGTCTTCACACGTCCATGTCATATATATATACAACAGCAACAAAGCTCTCGTAGGTTTTTTTCCTTTCTCTTTCTCTATTTCGCAACGAATTCGCGCATATAACGACTCATATAAAAGCTCCAACCCACCTTTTCCTCTTCCTCTCTTTCAAGCTCCCTTATGCAAGACGGTCGTTAAGCAAACCCGTAAAGCACGAAATCAAAGCACGTCCAGAAGCTTGGTACACACACAGAAGTAGAAGAAGAAGAAGAAGAAGAAGAAAAAGGACATCGTTATACCATCTACAACGACGACTATACGTAGACTATACGCGTGCAAGCTCTACTTTTCCATTTCACGCCACACGGACTTTAATCTTCCTCTACTCTCGCACAACTCCCTTGTGAGGATATCTGTTGTACACGAGATGAGCTTTCACGTATATACATATATGCAATCCCGGAAAAGAGAGGCGAACTCACACACGTACGTACACATAAACTCAACACGTGCAGATGACATCCGGTGTAAAACTATCTTTACATTTTGACTGTATATGTATATAAACGTGAGACGTGGTGATGACGATTTCTCTACTACGAGCATCGTATTTTGATCGATTCAAAAGCTTTTATA
This sequence comes from Leptomastidea abnormis, assembly GCA_030522805.1. Taxonomy (NCBI): domain Eukaryota; kingdom Metazoa; phylum Arthropoda; class Insecta; order Hymenoptera; family Encyrtidae; genus Leptomastidea; species Leptomastidea abnormis. The sequence continues at coordinate 14,156 of JAPYZE010002972.1, read as the reverse complement.
TGTGCAAGCTCTACAAGCTTTACCGGAAGACGATATTTGGCTGTATATGTATATTTGCGTATATATGCAAAGTTACTCAAGAGCTTTTCTTGTCATCAATGAACGAAACTAGAGTTGTGACCTGGCGGAAGCTTCAACATACAACATATATATATATATATGCAATGCAAAGTCATGTACATCACTATATGACCAAAGCATTCGTATGTATATACTATGTACAGTATAGAAGTGCAACCGCAAAACCACTGCTGAATTCGTATCCTCTCTTGCTATTGAACGAACGCAATCAGCCGGTATACTACTCACCACCTACCTATCAACCTACTCTTTCTCTCTCTCTTCCCTAAATTGAATTTCAATCCACTTGTACCGAATTTCATTTATATCTTCCATAATAGCAAATCACCTTAGCACCTTTTTTTTTGGACACTCGTAAGCGTGAAAACAATAATATCATCAAATCTTATTATGCCATATACCGAGTATACTAGAGATAATATTTTCTTTTTTTTGCTGACCTAATTACGTGGTTACGAGCGTGATGATACTGTTAAGAGACTTAAATTTTAGAGGAAGAGTTGGGGATGAAGAAAAAAATTAGTGTGAAGGGTTATAAGTGTAAAGGTTGTATGTGCAGATGAAAAATTCAAGAGGGGAAAAAAGATAGAAGTGGAAGATGTACCAATATAGATTTTAGATATGATGTAGAAATAGATGTGAGATTGAGCTACTTTTAATTACAAGATGTTTTTGATATTTGTTTGTTGGATATTGTGTTTTTATCAAGTTTAAGTAAATATCGGATTTAGAGAATAAAAACAAAAGTTGAATGAAGATGCAATGGTCCCTTTTACTAAAATATATTCGTCATTGAAATAGTTGATAGTCAGAAGCTTTAATATCCATATTTGAATATTCGTGTATTTTGCTAGGCTTTCAAGATCAATATTTATTTTTCAGTCATTCAACTTGCTTGAATAGCTTGAGAGTACCTCTTATTTTTCTCATATATTTACAAATTATTTTATGGAACGTAAAAATATTTTTAATGTATTTTACACTTCAAAAAAAAAACTTTTTTTCGCATCTCTCTTTTTCATTATTCAAAGTCTGATTTCAAAGCTACTTAAATGATAATTTTTAATTTTCACTTTGCTTAATTTTATTTTCATAAAAAAATATTTTTCTCGTACATGAAAAAATTGAAAAAAAATCATTCGTTCTATTTACTTTGATAGAATGATGCTTTACTTGAATTTACTTTGATGAAGACTACTATCTCTCTCTCTCTTAATTTATCTGAATATTCAAGCAGCTCGCATCATTGAATAAATACAAATTTATTAGCTTTAATTTATGTGTTCCCACATGAAAACGATAGTTGTAAAATCATAATAGTCATATATCTTTGTAATAAAATTGAAGTAAAATAATGTTAAATAAAAGCAAGCAATAGATAAATAGGCATAAAATTCTATATTTATGTACTTATGTATTTTAACTCATCAAACGAATATACTATATGCACTGAATATAATATAAAATCATTTGCTTTGGGTTATGAGAAGCAAATAATTGAAGAGCTCAGCAAAGCGTTAGTGAATAACGAAAATTTAGCGCTTTACGCGCGTTATATATGTTATATAACATCATAGTTTAAATTTTGTGAAGTTCTACCAGAGTATAAGCGTGTATATATAATTTGATTTCTAGTTATGTTACTGCTGCTATTGCGATTCATATCCGTTGTTTACTTTACAATGCTAATGTAAAATAAATATAACTATATTTCTTGCCTAATTTGGTATTATATTAATTCATCTTTCTTTTTGATATTAAATCTGTTTAAATCAATAATTGTTTTTACAATTTAAATGAGACATTTATTTCTTTTTTTTTTTTAGACTATGATGGAATCAATTTTTTTTCAATTATTATATTATTTCAATTTAATAAAAAAAAAAAAAACTTCATATATCACATATCTCAAACTAACAAACAATCCAACTTTACCCACAAAATTACCTTTTCTCTCCTCTTCAAAAAAAAAGGTTTAATAATCATAACCCAAACCTAAACAATATATATAGCTCACCTTAATAACAGTTACAGCAACAATCTAAGCACACACAGTCACACAATTTACACACTTGCTGACAAAGCCAACCCTTCTTCTTCCCCACCCCAAAGTCATACCCACACACAAACTGAGGTGGTAAGCATAAGCAAGAAAGCCAGCACTATACTTACATAATATATATACAACACCAACCAACCAACCAACAAAACCTAACACAGCAAGTTACATACTTCGTAGTCGGGGAATCCCCGACGTTCCCAAAAGCTAACTTAGCCGACGCTTTTCCCCCCTTGGCTCTTCTAAACTGCGGCTGGATTACAGACTAAGAGAGAGAGCGTGAAAGAGCATAGACGCTTTAGAGAACAGCTATATATATGTACCTGTGTCGATCCGTTAAGACTTTGCGGGTATATATAAACCTGGACCGCTTAAAGACAACCGACGACACATACACACCTTGAAGTATATATACGAAGTTAAAAGTGATGGAATGAGTTAGATGTGTGACAAGTTTTTTTTTTTATGGAGGTAAAAGGATTTCTTGTATGTTGTAAACTTTGGTGTGTAATATACTGTAATATTATACAGCTATAGGTATTAAACTAATCACAGAGTAGGATAGTTGTAAACTTTCCAGACGATGTATTTCCACTCATGATTACTCGTAAGGTATAATATATAGTTGAAAGTATATAGGATTTTAAGTAAAATAAATTTAACATTGATCAAAGGACAGATATATTTCAATCAACCCATCTTTCAATATGTAACCCATATGAATCTCATATCCGTATAATCTCATCTACGATGATACGTCTGTCTATATAGATTTCGTCATTGTCACACTGTATAGGATGGAAATGAAACTCGCGTACTTGTGAGAATTATGATACCAAAGCGTCAGAAACCACACGCATTGGTGTGTTTTCGTAGTGTGACAAAACTTTAACCCTTTCTCTCTCACTGCTTTTCCTGTAAACAGTAGAAGCTGCTTGGAGATGTTGTCAATGGTGAATATAATAGGAGGGGAGGGGAGGGGTTGTTGGTGGTGAAGGTGTACGAATGTGTTTGTTGAGGACGAGACGGTATACTTGTTTGTATATACTTTTGCTATACTTTCTTATCTGTACCCTCTTGCGTATATATTGGGATGTTGATTGTAGGATTTGGGTGTGTCCTTTTTGATGTGACTATGCGTATGTTTTAAATGGTTAAATTTTGTGGAGATGTCAATGTGGTTAATCATGTGACTTTTTCTGTTTTTTTATAAAAACATCGTTGTAACTTTTTAATTTTTGGGTTGATGTCAATTGTAAAGATGATAAATTAAATAAAAATTGAGATAACGAACAATTTTAATTGTCGCATGGTTTTTAAAAAAAAAACACATTTTTTATTCAATTGTTTTTATACTTGTTTTTTTAAAATAATAAATCTTATGTAATAACATATGTCGTTCATCTGTCATATTAGTTTGAGAAGAAAAAAACACTCACTGTTATATACTGTGTACGATTTGAGAGCTTGAAGTAAAAGACTATATCGGACACCACACATGTGTTAAAAACATAAAAACAAAAAAACTTTGCTTTCGTTTTTATATCCCAGAAAAACTTTTCTCGTCGCTAAAGCTGCTCTAGCGTACATTTTGCTCCTGATTTTCGCATTTGGCTTTTATTTGTTCTGCTACGTGACCTAATTTTATAGTCAGGGATTAAAGCTGCTGCTTTCGATCATTTTTTTATTTTTAACTTTACTGTACACCTTGTCCCTCTGAATGAAGCAAACTTTTTCAACACTGATGTTTGGATACCTTTTTTTTTTTTGTTTTTTTATGATGTCAAAACATCGATGTTTAAAAATTTTGTAATTTTTTCGTATGACAATTTGTTCGTTGAAATTTTTATAAACAATCATCATTATTTATAATTTTAATATCTAAAAATTATAAACTTAAAAACTATAAAAACTTATTGAATTCAAATAATCACCATACAGCGTAAAATACACCACATACGTTATTTTTTACGACCCACCATATTTTATTAATAAATAGGCAAAGTCTAATAAAAATTATTTTTTATTTATCGCTAAAGAAATTTTACGACCAGCTATGAATTTAAAACCCACACCTTGTTGTTGTTTTTTTTTTTTTATAGTGCAACGTTAAAATTTAGATTTTCCAACAAAAACCGAATTTACAATAAATTTTACCTTACCAGTATATACCCAGCAAAATTTTCCCATAAACATTTTATTTCGCAAATTTTATGCCAAAGATAAATTTTTTTTCTCTCTCTCTCTTTTCTTTTTTAAAACCTTATAACAGAACACAAAAGCGTAGATACGTTCCATCAATATGCGCAAGATAGTTAAAATAACGTCAAATACAGAGCCTACGACCTCAAAAGTCGTTCTCATCGTAATCTCGATAAAAATGCGAAAACTTTTGGACTTGCACTGTACCAAAAGCTTTTTCTCTCGACCTCTCAAGCTCTGCAAGAAAGAAAAAAAAAGAAAAAACTTTTAAAGATCCAGTCCAACCAACTTTGCTAAAAAGAAAAAAGAAAAATACAGGTTAATCTACATAACACGAGTTGTTAAGCTTCGTCGACGAGGTGCAAAATTTCCCGAAACAAGTTCTCGCGCGCTCAGCATATAAATTTGTCGTTGTCAAATAAGCGCGAGCTTGTACCAACCAAGTCTAGGGATATGAAATTGACAAGCAAAAGCTCGGAGCTTATGTAAAATATTGGTGAGAGTAGAGATCCGAGCTTTTGTTGAATATATGTACATTACACAACAGATTAAAAGCAATTATTACAATTTTATAGAAGGATGAATTTAACAAAAGCATTTTATACTTGAAAATGTAAATTCAGAGTAAGTACAAGACGAATAAATACAACGGTAGTCGAAAGGATTCGACATAAAGAAAGCTCGTTAAGCTTTATATATATGTACCTCTTACAATTTACTCAGGCCACAAAAGCCTTGACTTTGTGTATATATATATATAAAATATACGAAGAAAATGTACACTGAATTTGCTACTGAAAGTTGCGTCTTAAATTAAGCGCAACAGTAAACGTAACAATCCACCTTAAAATATATCGTTGAGAACATTTTTGTGTCCGTTTACGTTTTTCTTAAAGCAAAAGCTTGCAAGCTCTTAGAATCAAATATAAAAAAAAAAAGAAAAAAGAAAGTAGAGAGCTTGCAGTCGGAAAATGAGGCTTGTACGAGGAAAAATTACGTTTTTCTCTAACAATTTTCTCTAACAGCGATGCTTTTTCTGGTTTTCTGTTTCTGCTTTTTATCACAGAAACGTGTGTATGGGATGTATGTGTGTGTCTCTTTTCAAAGTTGCTCTTTCATCTTTACCAAAGCCAGACTCGTTTTCTCGACATGACATTTACTTGTTTTGTAGATATAATCAATTGAGTACATTTTTAAAAAATTAAATTTAATCAGTTTATGTCATTACAACAAAGAACAAAGAGAAAACGTCGTTGACACTATTTTATGTATTATATGATTTATTAAAATAACGTTATTTTTATGATTGAAATTCGTATTTAATTCTTTTTACAATATCTGGAAAAGTCATATATCACTGTTTTTTTGTTATTCATAAAAATAATAAAACAATATTAGCAATTCATTTGACAAATAAATAATTTGTTAAACCATTGTATCATATTAAATGTAAGATCATGCGACACACGTTAAAAAATAACGTAAACCACTTACATTTACACCATATCGGTGCCTCGGAAGAAGAAGGGCACAACTCAGAATATAGCGATAAAGACATAGCCCTAAAATTATTACGAAGAAAGGTACAACATCAGAAATNATTTTTGATGTTGTGCCTTTCTTCTTAATAATTTTAGGGCTATGTCTTTATCGCTATATTCTGAGTTGTGCCCTTCTTCTTCCGAGGCAGCGATATATAACTATTCTTCGATCCTTTCAAATAAACATCATACCAATCTTATTTCTCTCAAAGCGACATAATAAAATTGAGAGAAAAAGAGGAAGATAGTACATTCAAAGGATAGAAAAAACATCGACTAGTAATAAGTCTGCACAACCTCAAAACGAGCAATCGTCACACAGAAGTTGCTTGCACTGCTCCTTTAATTCCCCATGAAATACGCTACTTGAAAGAGAGAGAGAGAGAGAGAGAGAGAGAGAGAGAGAGAGAGAGAGAGAGTAAGTGAGCTTGCAAGCTCGAACACGATAGAGGCAGTGCCCTAGCCTTCTCGTTTAAATCTTTCTCATCCAGAGTACTCGAAGTTTAGTTTCTTCTTCTCTCTCACTCACTCTCTGGCTTCTTAAGCCTCTCTCTCTCTCTCTCTCTCTCTCTCTCTCTCTCTCTCTCACTTACCTCTGCATTTACAGTAATTTATCCTAGGTTGGTTATATACGGCAAACTGCAGCAAATAGAGCTTTATACAAACCATGCGTAACTTTACATCACTAAGAGAAGAGCTTCCATCGTTTTCGAAAATTTAGTAGAGACTGATGAAGACACAACTTACTCATGATTGCAAATGTAACTTGGAATATGTCTATGTTAAGTGTTCGTAGTGATGTTTGTTGGCTGTTTTACGTGTAGTTAAATAAGTTTCAAGTTGCATTTTAACTTGCAATAATTTTCAACGTGCTCTTGAAGGTACTGATACTTTATACTTTCTTAGGAAACTATGTAAAACATGGAGAAATAAAGAAATTAATATACTTATTTATATTGTATGTAAATGTGTATATTCAAATGCACCTCCACATATAAAATTCAAAGTGATACAAACTTACGTTCAGTCTTGCTGTCACGATTTTTTTTCTTCTTTTTTTTCTGAATCGACGACACTTAGACTTATCTATCCTTTACCAAGACGATTTATCGGATAACACTATTGTGTGCAAGTTTTGGAGTCGCATACCGACATATATCCTCTTGGTGCATATATCTGTCTATATAGGAACTAAATTTCGATGTGTGAGCTTTCAAGTACTTTCTCTCGACGATGTTACGTTTTACGGAAAATACCTTCTTGTATGCCGTATAATCGGTGTGTGTGTGTGTGTGTGTGTGTGTGTGTGTGTGTGTGTGTGTGTGTGTGTGTGTGTGTGTGTGTATGTGTGTGTGGCTATTGATTCGGCGCACAAGGATGAGGCGTGTTGTTTCGCCTTTTTTTTTTGTTTAGTGCGACTTTGATAAATGGAAGCAATACAAGGTTGAGTGTATGTATAAATGCAGTAAATGTGAAGGTATGGTATTGATCTGGTTAGTTTATTTATTTATTTTTTGAAAATATTCGTTTTTTAATATCAACAAAAAAACACTCTTTATTTTTTGTTGTCATAAAAATAAAGTAGAAATAGCTAGAAATACTCAATATAAATATTTTTCATTAATCTCTTGTAAACCAATCGTCATGTAACACACTTACACCTTATACACGTACGCGCAAAATGTGATAGATGTATTAATACTCAGCATTGAAAATTCAAAGGCCGAATTTTATTGTCAGACAGCTCAAGCAATAAGCCGCTCTTTACTTCTTTTTTTTTTTCTTTTTCTCAGCTTACAACGTAAAATGAAGAAGAAGTAAAAAAAATGAGCGTAAAGAGAAGACACGAATAGCAACTTTTACGACTTTCTCTCTCATTCCATCCCCCTTTTTTTTACCATCGCATTTTTTTTTTTCAAACGTTCTCCAAGATCCTTTGCCAATTGGATATACCCATTTTGTTCGTATTCTTATCTCTCTTTTTTTTATCTTACTGGCTATTCTATCCCAATCGGCTTCGGTCTCTTTAATCTTCTGGCACGCGTTCCGTACGTCACATTTTCTTCAAGACTTATATATAGTTATATATACCCAAAACGATTTTCTTTCCACTCTCCCCTTTATGTCTCTTGTTCTCTTTGCTGAAACTAAACGATTTGTCGTCGCGCATCCAGAGAGTAAAATCTTGCTTTCTCCTCTCGCGTTTTTTTTTTTTTATTTATCTACTCATCCGTCAGACGATGAAATGACAAAAAGGAAATGAATGAGATATAGGCTTATATACTGATCAAAGCCACACAATTTCTCATTCCGATTAATTCTGTGTGCAGTCAGACGGTAACTACCAAATTCTATAAACCACAAGCGGAAAATATCAATGTGCAATAAAAGTATGCATTCCTGCTTTTTTGTTTCTTCTTTATTTTTTTTTTTTTTTTCATCTCGTTCTCCACATTTTTATTATATATCATATATCAAAACGTTGGAAATTCCTATAGTATATAATAGACGAAAATTTGCTATTAATTACCAAGTGGTTATATAGGTATAGATCGTCAAACCATTTACAGTCGAATTCACGAATTTAATATCGGGTGCAGAAATCAGAAATTCGCGTGAAGAGAATATCTATATATAATATGAATGAAAAGAGATAGAGAAGAGCCCAATAAATATACAAAAGCAGAGTGGGAAGCTTGCATTGATTTTACGTCCTAACAATCAAACTTTATATGCATAAAATTAAACGTATTATATTACCAAAATACTTGCACTATTGGTGGTTAGATCTAATTCTTGCTTCATTAAACAAAACTTAAAAAAAATTCTATAAAATATCGCGTACTTAATAAAATATAAAATCGATCAAACGTTTGAAAAAAAAAGCTTAAACGATATCATTATATTATTCCGCAAGCTCTGTTCTGGTTGAAATGCAGCTATATATGTGTATATATATATTCTTACTCCACAACAAAGCAAACTACTACACTTCTATACCAACCGCAATTCACAACTTAGAGAATGCTAATGCGGAATGTTGAAATTAGGCGTTGCTTATACCGAGATTCGATTCTGCATTCCGAGTAGGAAAATACGTGTAGCTTAAGTGTAAAGGGGAAAGAGAAGTTATTTTCCAAAGCGCGTTGTTTGAACGTGACAATACACAGTTTTTACTGCGTTTAACATATACATATACCTTCTGTTTTGATGATTTTTTTTTTCTTAATTTGAAAGAATTAATAATTTTGATGCTTTCTGAAATTTTTGACTTATTTTTATTGATTTATTGCAAATTTTAATGAAAATGATAATAGCTTGACACACTCACACATTCTATTTCTCATCTAAGCAATACAGGATTTCATACATGGTAGATATAAATAATGGCCTGTTTGGAGTTTGTCGAGGGTTATATGAGAGAAAAGGATATCTGTGAGTGTTCGTTGAAAATTTTCCACAAACTCATTTGTTAATTCACGAGATTGAATTTTGCAATTAGTTGTATGTTACATATATATATAAATTATACAAAAGTTTAATTTATAAATACGTCATAACTTGATAATAATATTATAATTTACTTTGTATTTAGGTTAATAAATAATTAATTTGCTGATGTGTGATATCTGACTATAGTTATATAGCTTTTTTTTGGAAAGTTTTGTTTATGATGTTTGTAAATTTGTAATTTGATTATTTGGTTATAATGTAATGTGAATATTTAATATAAATTATATTCATATTGTGTAATAAAATTATTTCTATAGGATTATGATTAATATATTACATTATATAGTTTATAAATAATTTAATACGTTCATATATTAATAACAAATCCATATTTTCTTTTCAGTAAAACTTATATGGTAACACATTTTCTCAAATTTAATGACTTATCTTTATCTACTCCACAATCTAACAAAATAAAACATAAATTAATAATTAAAAAAAAAAATAATTAAATATTATCAATTTCCCAGAAAAAAAAGTACCGCTAAAAGCTCATAAAGCGAAAAGCACAAAGTTATAAGCATGAAAACATAAACGTTTAATAATAGTATAGTAGCTAGTATATAGATAGATAGAAGGTAGAGAGTTTTTAATCAAGTCACAAATTTGTTTGCAGATGTCGTCGAAATTAAGGATGAGGAGGAGGATGATGACGCTTGGCGTTTCAGCCTTACCAAGAAGCTGCCTAATTGTCTTGCTACTACTACTTGCTGGTGGGGTCGTTGGGGATTCTCCTCATTACAAGGTGAGTGAAGTCAACAGTATTATATATATATATTATATATAGGTAGAAGACGAGCTATATATATAGGCACACGATTAGCTAATAGAGCCAGTGAGCAAGGGTAATACCCCTACTATATTGCCCTTTACTACGAAATTGAGATTACAGTCTTGGTTGGCTGTAAGATTGCCTCTCGTTTTCTTATACTATATCTTATACATATATAGTGGATGAAGATTAATGGCTGAGAGAGAGGAGAGTTGAGTGAATAAAAGGAGCTTGATTAATCGTTTAATTGGTTGATAGGGTCGTCGTCGTCGTTTCGACGATTTAAACTGATGAAATTTCTATCTCTATCTCTTTCTTGCGGGTTTTACGACTTGGTAATTTTTGAGGCTTATGTAGTGTAAATAAGGAAAGAAGTTTGTAATTGTTTTTAATCCAGGAATAAGGTGGTCAAAATTTGTTTGGATGGTTATTTAAGAAAAACGATTTACACCTTGATAAATTGAAAAATATTAATAAATTTAAATTAGTATTAAGCTAATTCAAATTAATCATTGACGACCAAGTGTAACTTTAAGAAATTACATTTTTTTAAATTGTAAGCCAATTAACAAGCATCATTTTTTTAAATTAAATAAAAGACCTATCATACAACATCTAGATATTTATATATTTATAATCTCAAATAACAATTAACATTATCCATTAAATAATCACATACATCTCTCAAGAATTACTCTAAACATAATAATTCACAAAGTAATTTACTCGATTTCAAAATTACCCATGAATCACAACAAAATCATAATTAATTTAGACCCTCACTCTCCATACCCTAAAACTCTTAATTGAGTCAACGTAAGTCAAGGAAGGAGAAATTCGATAAGTTTGCAAAAACTTCTGCTAAAGTCCGATATGTATATATACATATAAAACCCTTCTTTCTTCCCCCTTACACATAAAATCTAATTACACACCAACGATAATTACACAAATGGAATAACATTAAGATATCACCTCTTTCTCTCATCTAAATTTTACCAACCTTCTCATTTCACTAATTCTCTTTCATTTCACGACATCGAATGCATTATCTCAGCTCTTTATTCTTTCCAAACTATAAGCAACACCGAACAAATTAACAAGAATAAAATAAAAACCAAAAAGAAAAAAAAATGTTCGACGTTCCTTTTTTCTTAAAGCTTTAAAATCTTACTAAGAGAACTAAGCGATTTTTCAACCTTCTTTCTTCTTACTAGCTAATTCTTTTTTTTTTTTTTTTATTGGGTTGTGTTCAAGTAGAACTTACGACTTGACTACTCTCTAATTACTTTAAAGAAAGCAGTTTTCACCTTTTGTGAGTTAATTAGCAACGTGTGAACAGACTTTAGCCACGTCAATTGTTCTCTCTCTTTCTGTCCACTTCTACTTCATTTAATCTTTTTTTTTTTTTTGTTCTACAGATTAGTTTGTATTTTCTCATTTATATAGGTAAATAATATCTTGAAAATTTTAAGAAATTCTTCAAATTTATTATTATTCTTGATTATAGACGTTCAATTTCGTGTTAAATCAGTGGGAAAATGAATAATCAATTTTATGGTTTTAATTATACTTATATACACTTAGTTTAATTATTGACCTATTTATTTAAAGAAATGACCGAATTTCATCACATGGAAATTAACATCGCTTCAAATATCAAGCAGAGCTTTCATTGGTTAGTATAACTCCCATACCGAGTTAATTCGTTCAACACTAATTAATGACATCAGCGAGTGTATTTTCGAGAAAATGAGAGAGAGATGATAGTGAAGCGAGATGTCATTCGATGATATTGCAGTTTGCTATATATACGTATACTGATAGTTATATTTAAATAGATATGGGGGTGTAGGTAGGTATATACTGATGCGTTGCTAAGTTAGATTGAGATTGAGTATATTAACTAGTGATGAGAGTAAAGTTAATTGCAAATTCAATGATATAGTGTGTATTGGATATTAATTTAATTGGTATATACCATATATCCATCGTTCGAGTTTAATTTGTAGTAAGAAATACAAATAAACTTTAAATTGTCGTTTATTAATTTATAAAGTTATTACAAAGTCTTTTTAAAACTTTTATAACTGATATATTAAAAAATAAAAGAAAAAAGAAAATTCACTTGGTTTTTATACATATTTATAAAGACGTGACTCTAAATTAAAAACCTCAATATGAAAGTTTTTCTTTCTTTAAAAAAAAAAATAAAAAAAATAATAATAAAAAAAGAATGTTGAGATAAAAAAGAAAATAAAGTAATTCACCAAGAGTTATTCATCGTGTTTGCCAAAGCTTGCTGTACTGACAGATGTTTTATCACTAAGAGAGAAAAAAAAATTTACTTAAAAGTAATGTTTAATTTAAAATTCTATGAAATATCGTGACAATTGTAAATTAAATATTATACAATATTTACAAAAATAAATAAATTAATTTAAATAAATAAAAATATTTTCTAAAATTATATGTATCTTCTTTTATTTTAAATCATTTAAATAATAAGTACCAGACAATAACGAAATCTCAGTTAATAACTCTTAAACCCATCAAATAATTTTACATCATATCCCAATACATAAATCCAGCATCCCAAATCCCATTACCTTCAAATAAACCAATCCCTTTAATTACATCTCACTCCCCAATTATATAAAACCAAATCAAATTCAAACTTTATTACAACATCCCACAAATATACACCACACACACAAAACACCTCCCTCAACTTTTCCTCTTTTATCCCTTCCACATCCCTCCCCCTCAATAATCTACAAAGCTTTTTTTCCACAAAACTCTCTCTTACCCTTTTTTCCCTCAATTCCATCCTCCCCATTACACATACCTATATCTATATAGATCCCCTTTTTTTTCCCTTATCGTCTATACCTAGACTTTACGCACACTCGGCATCCCATGCACGCGCTCTCGAATCCTCTTCCATATATACCAAACGAGAGCTTTCGGTTTTCGGTGAGTGCGGTCGAGAGAAATTTCCTTTCTCTCTCTCTCTTGAGAGTTAAAGAAAGGGTAAGGGAAAATTAACTTAGCTCGGGCGAGTGACAGCTGTTAAAGTGGCGGAAAAAGAAAAGGAGAAGCTGGCACGTGCACATAGTTTCTCTCTTTTCTGCTTTTCTTCCTCTCCTGTAACTCTTATCTTGACAGAAAAAAAGGAAGAGAGAGAGAGAGAGAGAGAAAAGAGTATTATTAACTGGATGGGCTTTAGCACCCTTAACTTTTTTTTGTTTTTGTAATTTAGAATAAAAACGATTTATTTCTTTTTTTTTCTCTCGTCATTCAAACATTTTAATATGTTATACAGACACGTGAATAAATAGTCATGATTTTCAGAAATTTAAAGACATTGATTATATATAGTACACACATAGCATCCACACAGCAGTTATAAAACATTCAAAGTTCGTAATAGCGTCTTGAGCTTAACGCCTAGAAAGCAAGAGAGAGAGAGAGAGAAACGTTACAACGTCAGGATATATAGTATAGTATAGTAAGAGAGCTTTTGCTCATGAATAAAAACTGAAATTCAAACGTCAAATTACGAGAGAAATAGAGATAGAGCAGTATATAGCGTTATAGAGTAAGACGTTAGACGTGTATGTATATGTAGCTTAGAGGCTTAGAGACTATACGAAGCTTTAGCATAGAACACACACGATTTCGTAACAACGGAATAAGAGAAGATTGGTGGTAGTAGTAGTGGTGGTGGTGGTGGTAGAGAATAAAGGAAGAAAATCCAAGATCTCGACCTACTGTACATCGTCTAAGGATCTACTCCAACATTTACATGCTAATCCGCTTGAAATCCTTACTCTTTTCTTTCTTTCTTTTTTTTTCTTTGGTATTGGTATTTTCTTTTCTTTTTTTTTTTTTTTTTTTTTTTTTTTTGGTTTTTTTTTTTTTTTTGTTTTTTTTTTTTTTTGTTTGTTTTTTTTTTTTTTTTTTTTTTTTTTTTTTTTTTTTTTTT
>JAPYZE010002971.1:0-14384 GCA_030522805.1 Leptomastidea abnormis | reverse complement strand
TTATGTTAATTTGTTACTGTCATCATTATATAAAATTTTTTCTCTATGTTAAAATTAAAATAACATCTCACCTTTTGATTTAACTTCAAAAATACATATTATTGAAACCAGAAAAGAAAAGAAAAAAATTTTTCTCATAGACATTATGACACAATGTTAAGAATATAATTTTTTAAACTTCTTAAAGACAGACCGTAAGTTACTTCTAAACCAACTATTTATATTCATACAAACTTTCTTATCTCTACTTATGTGCGTAAAAACAAGGTATAATTTAAAGACAAAAATGAATAAAATTTGTATTTCATTAAATTTTTCCTCAAATGTAAGCAATATAATCATGAACTTGACGAAAGTCAAGTCTAATGTTACTTTTTAGTAAACATACATTTAACAAAGAGCATATTAATTTTTGCTAAAGTTACTCATAACTTTTGTTAAAGTTATGGGAAAGTACGAAAATGTTCGTAATGTCGTTCTTGAATATGCTCCATCCCGTTAATAATACGTTTAAAATTTATTTAAGTTTTTTTAAGATATTTTGTTTTACATGTTTTTATTTTTAGAGTAATTTAAATTACAGTCATAAAAATACAAAATATAGACTGAATAAATCTAATTTTTTTTTTATTATTGTAGAGGAAAAGACCATGAATTTCAGTTGGTTAATTTTTGTAAGATATAGTTGGATACTACTTTTATTATTTAATAAGCCAACTTTTAACCTTTTCAAATCGAAAAAAAAAAATATCAAATTATTTTGATATAAGATATATGCCTTTTTATCAATCATAGCCGAATGTATCAATCTATATTTTCTATCTCAACGATTTTAAATAATTATTTTTTTCCATTTTTACGAAGCCCTTGTCCAGTTGGACTTGATCCACGTGACTGCGGATTAGAATTTGGTCCAGGTTGTACTTGTCCATTTAAAACTGGTGCTCTCTGACCTTGTTGTTGAGGTGAATTTAATGTTGGCTGCGCTTGTGGATTTTGTTTTTGTGCTTGACGTTGTTTATGTGCAATTTCAATTTGACGTAATCGTTGATTAAATTTTTCGTCTCTAATTAATAGAAATTTATTTAACGCTTGAAATTTTAAAAATAGTTCTTGTAAATATCCTTGATAATGATCTTTTTCTATTCCAAATCTTTGACACATCATTAATAAAGCTATCTCTTCTTCAAGTTTATTTTGCTCTCTACGATCATACATAATCCAAGGATGTGAACCATCGTCGTACAGAAGAAACTTTTCTATTCTTTTTACATGTGCTTTTTCAACATCTACAATTCTTGTAAGAAGAGCCAGTTCACCTTGCAGACGTTCTTGTGGAGGAAGATGTTGTCTTACAGTGAAGATGTGTCGAAAGAAATCATTTTCAATTATTTGAGCATATTGGTCAATTATAACGTGCTGACAAGTTTTCTGATTCGCAGCATACGTCAAGTCTTAAAATGAAAATTATGAATTTTTATTTTTTGATATCTTACTTAATTACATACCGTAGACTAGGGCTACTTTGAACGCTTTTTGTCACGTTTTATTTAATTGTGGTGGCTTAATTTAACGGAAAAAATCTTTTTTGGCTATCCTTCAAAACTTGGTACTCCTCTACCTTAGGGCATTTTTACGTTAAAAATAAAAATTTCTACAAGTCTTAAAAGGGGGTGTTCAAAGTAGCCCTATTTTACGGTATATTATTATTATTATTATTATTATTATTATAATTATTTTTATAATTATTATCAATATAATAATATATTTGAGGTGTTCTACTTTTACATTTGCTTATAATGTTATTTTAATGTTGATTAAAAATTGTTTCATACCTTTTGACTTAACTTCCAAAATACATAGTATTGAAATTAGAGATAAAAAGAATAAAATAGTTCTTAAAAACATCGTGAAACGTACAAAAAATCTTAAAACCACAAAGCCACTTTAATGCAAAATATATATTTTTTTCTTCTAAATCAAGCGTTTATATTCATACGATCTCTGTTATCTGTGAACCAGTATAATTTATATTACCCATTCAAAAACATCGATAACAAATTTATTTTATCAAATTTTATTGGAAATTTATTGAATATTATAGGATGGAAATAATATGAACACCAATTTATTTCACTTAAAAATACTTTAGTTATGCCGCTATAAATTATATTTTTGTAATTTTTTTATATTAATATGTTTTTTGCCCATTTTTTTTTAAATTTTTTTTGTCCCTTCCTGAGCAATTAAAATTTATCCAAGAAATAATACCAAATTGTAAACTACCACAAAGGCCCCAATGGATAGATACAATTTTTTTGTTTTTCTAACCATTTTTTGATGTATGAATTTTATTTATTTTGAATCTAAATCAATTTTACAAAAAAATGTGTACATTTCTTTTAATCAAATTGTAAACAATATTATAATTTACTTATATTTACTTATTCGTAGATGTAATTGTTTATTACCAAAGATGATGAGCTTTGTTAAGTAGGATCTAAATAAAAAAGGTTCAAGTTACGTGAGTTGCACCATATGACGTCATTTTGGTGGAAAAATAGAAGGGATAAAGAAAAAATTATAAAAATTATAAATTATACTTTATTCAAAATTTGAATAAGCTAATATTCTTACTATTTTTGATAATATTACTGAAACTCTAAATGGCAAATACAAGTAAATTTTTTATGTAAATTAGCTTATGAACACGCGTGTTGAAAATGCGTAAGTATTGAAAGTATTATTTACTTTTAGTATTACCAAGAAACGACGACAAGAATAAATTAGACTAATACATGCCATCTTGTGTGTATGTGTGTGTAAGCGTGTGAGCTTGCACACTCAAAGAAGATTGAAACCTACCGCTCTAATCAAAATCATAACCTAAAAATTGATGTTTAAAAAAGTCTATAGGTTTCAAAATTAAATGTAAATACTTATATAAATACAGTTTGATAATCGATCACTATAATATAAAATTGTATTATTGTGAGCCACTTTTTCGTCAAGAAATAAAAAATTCCGGTAAAAAATTTGTAATTAAGCTTATTTTCTTAATGTAATTTAAGTAATCAATTTATTCTTATCTAGTAAACCAAGGTCAAAAATTACATATATGTTCAGGATTATATACTTTATTATGCGTCAAAACTTTAATTTGTAAAAGCGCGTCATTTTGTGTCATTCCAGCGGTCTATCTGACTGTTGAAAAACTATCTAATGTTGATCGAAAAGTTATATTTCTTATGATTTGAATAGTTATATTTTCAAATTTTTTACAGTTTTCTAATTCTATTAATATATGGTTTAGTGTTGAAATATAAGACAATAATAGTTTTTATTTTCATATATTATTATTTATTCCATATACATTTTCATATCCATTATAAGTTAAATTTTATTGATCAACTACTTTTTAACTTTGTTCTTAAGATAGCTTAAACTAACCTCTTAAGTTCACAGTTAAGAATAACGCATTATATAACCAAAAAAAATTGTTTTTAATGAGATTTTATGCTCTTATTTTTTAATTACCTTTTCTCTCATAACTTGAAATAAAAAAAAGTCGATTATCTATTTATCAGCAAAACCAAAATGGAGGTAAAATTTTTATTTTATACATTTTTTTAAAATCTACGGTTACAATTAGATAAACTTTATCCTTTATTTATTGGTCTATAATTTGGTGGATGATGATTTACATTCTGATGTTGTACATTCTGGTTTATTGGTGTATTTGATGGCTGTACTGGTGAATTTGGTCTAGAGTTTTGCGGTGAATTAGATCTAGAGTTATCTGGTGTTAAAAATAAATTTGATAGAGGAGGAGTGCCATTTGGTGATCCAGGCTGTGTTGGTGAGTTTGGTCTAGAGTTCTCTGGTGTAATTACAAATGTATTTGATAGAGGTGGCGTGCCATTTGACGTTCCGGGCTGTACTGGCGAATTTGATCTAGAGTTTTCTGGTGGAGTTCCAAATGTATTTGATAGAGGAGGCAATACATTTGATGTTCCGGGCTGTACTGGTGAATGTGATCCAGATGGTAAACCTGACGAACTTGAGGTTCCAGGCTGCCCTGCTTTTGTTGGATTATTTGCTCGTAAAATTTCCAACACTTTTTGAATGAGCTTCAATCGTTTATTATACTCGTCTATTACTACCAATAAGAAGTTATTCAGCTTTTGAAAAGCCAAATAGAGTACTCTTTGATATTCCACATAATGTTCTTTGTCAATTCCTGCCATTTCGCACATTACTAATCTATCGACTTCAGCCTCAAGTTTTACTTGTTGGTCTTCCCATAATTCCATCTGTGTCAGGAAAGCTTTGTCTTTTTGAAAATACACTTCTGCCCTTGCTACGCGTTCTACATTTTTATCTACAGTATTTGATATTTCTATGAGCGCAGTTCTTAAACGATTTTCCGGAGGAAGTTCTTGTACTTGAGTGAAAAAATCTTGAAAACGTTTTTCTTCCAGTACCTGACCATATTTTGTAAGTCTACGATGCTGGCAAGTTTTTACAAAGGCATGATTTGTCAAATCTTAAAAAAAATACAATAATCAATTTTTAGTTTTATTATTTTGCATCATAACACACATTTTTGTAATTGTTATAGAAAATGGATTACGGAAATAAAAAAAATGTATAATTAATGTTGTTAAGTAAATTAATTAAAAATTACTAAATGCCATATTATGACAACTTTCTACATTTAAAAGTAATAAATTACATACCTTTTGATTTTACTTCCAAAATACTCACTACCGAAATCAGAAGACAAAGAAAAAAATTTTTTTTTAAAAACATAATGACACCTTAGCTATGATCTAAAAGTGTCAATTGTTTTATGTACAACGCGTGCTCTATTAGATTGAACTGAACTTTTATAATCGTATAATTTCTGTTATCTTGATATGTACGTTTGTTTAAATTACATTAGCCAATCGAAAAATGATAAAATTAATTTTTCCGTTTAATTTCATTCAAAGAGTAATTAACATTTTATAATTTAAATTTTAACGTCTCATCTAATGCTACTTTTTATTGACTCTCAAGCCTTTGAGCATGAAAAAACACATGTTTCTGATAGACTGATGTTTTTGACAAGTCTAATTTATTAACCTTGAATTTTTATTTAAAAAATTTTAAAGTTTGCGAACTTACAAACGTCTTTGCTAAAGTTAACATCATGATATAAAGTTTCTTAAAGTTAGTTAATCAGACATGGTTTAAAAATTTTTTAATACGTAAATGATCTCCAGTTGTCGCTCGATTAATTATTCGGGGAAATAGCATGTGTTCGACTTGATAATCTCTAGGCTTTCGGAATATTGCTAACGTCAATGTCTAAATACACACAGCTATTTAATATAAAATTTATCTTTACTTAATATTATACACTTCTTATATTATATGTTTAAGATAAATTAAATTTTGTTATTCATGTCTTATTTTTCTTTGCCAAGACTTTACCAATTATTACCTTAAATTCTTTGATAGTCAAACTTATTTTTTTTTTATTTTAATAAATCATGCTTACTTTAGTAAAAACTCAAAATTTAAATTTAAAAACTACCTTAAACTAAAGAATGTCTATCCACACACCTTATTCAACAGATATCTCAGGGTCAAAAATCATCGATGACCGTCGTCGTACTTGCCAACTGGCACACATTTTCTCGATTCAGTCCAGTAGATCGGATATGCGACCAGCAGCTGCAGAGATGAGCTCTAGTCGTCTGTATGATTCATTGTAGCAAAGAAAATAAAAGAAGCAATAGCAAAAAAAAAAAAGTCTTTGAGTACGAATCGGTATTTAATAGCGGATGAAAGAAGAAGAAGAAGATCAAGCGTCGTATCTGCTAAAAATAAAATCTCTACAGAGCGTGGCTGGCATTTACGTCGAAGGTGTTTCTATATCTTCCCATTCTCCCTTCCCTCTCTTTTTCTTTTCTTTTCTTTCTATATACTCGCGTGCTCCGTCAGCGCGTGTACATGCAGCGCTAATTACTATCGCGCTTCTTCTTTTTCTTCTTCTTCTTCTTCTTCTTGTCAGACAACGCGAGAAATAAATCGCGCTAACCTTGGCTTATTTAATACGATCAATTAAAGCAGGACCTGATGATGCTTCGATTATCGCTACAGTTTGCTTTATGTTTATGACTTTATGACTTTATGTTTTTCAATTGTTTGTTATGTTATTATTCATTTTTTTTCTTATTTTCTTTTATTTTTCGTGTCTCTGACGTCTTTTAATTGGAAATTTATGTTTTTTGAAGAATTACGTGGTTAGAATTGAAAATACTGTATTTGATATAATTATTGACATTGTCAAGTAGAATAGATAGCTTTTATTCAAATACAAAAAAAAAAAAAAAATTGACAATAAATTATAAAATGTAATGGAAAATTAATATATTTTCAATTAATCTTGGGAAAATATGTGCAAATGGATAATTTTATTTTGCTAAGACTTTGTGTACTTTATGCTCTTCAAGGCGAAAAATGTAGTATTCAATTAAGATTTTATTTTTTGATTATTAACAATACAATATATGATAATATAAGTCCTTTATTCTTCTTGTATATTACAAGAAACACAATGATTTTTCTTTTATAAATAAAAATAATATTAAATTTAAAAATATCGACAACTATTAAATAACGACGTATTATTCAATTGTCATGACCATAAAAAGAAATAAAAAAAGTTAATTTACTAGATATATTAAAATCATTTTTTTTTAACGATATTGTTAAATTAGCAAAATTATATAAAACCATTCAATTAACAATATTTCAAAATAAGAAAATCAATTATAAATTATTTTTCACAATAAAATAAAGTTCTAGTAAACTTTAATACACGTACAAATCAATGTATATGTATATACGATTATATTTTGATATGTTCTATATTTATATTGGTAATGTAAACATTGATGATACCGAGAACAACAAAATTCCAAAGCAGCTGTTCTTCAGTTCGATGTAAGGTAGTAAAAGGATGGTCAATCAACAATGTCTCTTGAAAGTATCGCAGAAGTATTTGTGAATATTTATATCATGTGCGTTTTGTATTATTAAAAAAAAAATAAATAATTGATATCGTATTAAATTAAAGATTAATCATGACAGTGTCTAGTGGTACATTCCTAGTTTTAGGGGCTGTCCTTGGAATTGTAGTGGCATATGTGACACCTACTGTGAGGTTACGTGTATTGAAAGACG
Source organism: Leptomastidea abnormis (assembly GCA_030522805.1). Taxonomy (NCBI): domain Eukaryota; kingdom Metazoa; phylum Arthropoda; class Insecta; order Hymenoptera; family Encyrtidae; genus Leptomastidea; species Leptomastidea abnormis. Next base: position 7,148 of record JAPYZE010002971.1, on the reverse strand, counting down.
ACCAAGTTAATGGTAAATTTATTTAATTTGTGAAAAGTGTTATCTAATGCAAAAAAAAAAAAAATGTTCTTGTCAATATAAAATTGTGAAGTACTTTTTTTTTTATACATAAGGTAATTCAAGTAAATCAAAAACTACTAAAACTTCAAGAAACAGTACGAAAGACGATAATAATGTATCAAAACATTACGGTGATGTTACAATGTATAGTATCCTTGAAATGGTTGCATCTGAAATATCTAAATTGTGGAATGATAATCCATGGAAAATTGTAATTCCAACTGATGATAATATGTCCGATCATGGATCAAGTTATGAAGATGCCAGGAGTCAAATATCGTCTGGTCATCATAACGAGGATGTTAGAAATAATTTTATTCCACGTAATAATGATGTGAGAATTTTTTTAATGCTCAGAATTATTGTTGTGTTCTTTTTTTTTATAAATTATTTTTTTTTTTTTAATGGAATTTTTGATGAATTGTAGATTCCAGCACCTTTTAATATTAATTTTGATGACGATGATGATCTTTCAACGCAATATAGAAGTTTTTGTAAGGATATGATGTTACCTGTTGATAAGAAAGAAAATTTTAAGGAAAAGTTACAAACGTTTTTAAAAGGTAAACATTTACATACTATTTTGTTGTGTATCTTAAAATTTTATCTTTATGTATAAATTTTAGGTATTAAAAGAACAAGAGATTCTAGACAGATGAATAATACAAAAAGTCATCGTACGTCTACATTTAAAGAAACAGAAAGAAGAAGAATCTCTTTTGGTAAAGATACGTATGAACAGCTTCAAAAACTGGCAAGTGATACCGAGATTAAAAGTGATACCGAACAAAATCATGTCGTAATAAATTTAAAAAAATCTAAAGGTCCGATACAAAAAATAATTCAATACTTTCGGAATAAAAAAAATAGACTTTTATCAAGAAATAGACAAAATGAAAGATGCCAGTCTTGTGATACTAACACTGTTTATGATGAGAATAGTAACAATAACAAAATTAGAATCAACTTTGGTAAACCTCAAAGATTTGAAATTCCTACCAGTAATAATTAATTTAATTGTATTGATTTCCTATAGTTGATTAAAAATTATTTTTATTAGTTGATTTAAAAAAATTACATTTTAAGTAAACACTTGAAATGTTAAATTTAATTCATAAGACGCGATTAACATTATCATCAAATCTAAACTTTCTTTTTTTTTACCAAAATTCACTAAATTTTTAATAACTGACTAAAAGTTATTTCAGATACTGACATATCTGAAATATATTGCCTTTTATTAGAATGACACAATTAATTGTTTTTTTTTAATACACTTTATACATAAACAATGTATTTATTTTTAGATTCACAATAACGTAATTTTGCATAATTAATTAATATAGTCACAACAATATAATTACAAAACAGTATTGACAAACTAAAGGAAATCAATATAATGATCGTAAAGAGAGGAGGAGCGAGGGGGCTATATGTAATAATAAGATATCGCGTAATCGTTGTAAGCTAATCGCAAAATGGTATCATAAATCATTATATGTAACAAAATCTGGCAGACTATACTTGATTAATCGTAAATCTTTGCTCTTTAAGCGCGACAATAAATGCAGTGTATGAGAAAGTAATAGTGGTGAAGTCGAGAGTCACGCCTTAAGGGAAAGAACAGTGTAAGACTCGGTGATAACCGGTTTTTTTTTTGGTTCCTTATGTGTCAATGGATGCATCCCTGTTCAAGGACAGTGGGATCATACCTCCTTTTTTTTATCGTATTTATTCGTTTAAATGTCTCCGGTACTCGTGTTCATCCAGATTCGAGTTATTAGAGTGGGCTCGACAATTTTTTAATTTTTTATTTTGATGATTATCTTGTAAGTTTTATGAATTTTTGTTTTTTTTTATTTTGGTGCAGGTAACCGGTTTATTGGCAATATACGATATAGTGATTGATGTATGTAAATTACGTTATACAGCGTGTTTATAAGTTCATGATTTTTATTGTAAGTTTATTATTTTTCAATTAATGATTACTCGTGTATTTTTCTCACAAATTTAATTTGTTAAAATGTTGATTTAAAAAGAAGAAAATAGTACTATGTATTTTATTCTTTGAATAAAGAAATAAAAAAAAAAATATATATTAAAATTATTTACATATAAAAAATCAATAGCTCTTTGTCTTGATTATATTTGCAACAAATTTTAAACATTTATTTTCAAAATATTAAATTTATTCCTCAATTTTCATGTGCTAGATACTGTATCGACTAAAATCAAGCTATTAACCTAACATTAATAAAAGTAAAAGTGCGTCATCGATAACAGGTATGCTTTTCGACCCTGACGTGCTGCGTGTAATAGTAATAGATAAATGTTTGTAGTGATCATGAATATAGTTATGACTTGTTAGAAAGAAAACTTATCGTTTGATAATTTTGACTACACAGAGTTTTTACTAGAAAAATTTAAAAATTTTTATTTTTTGTACGAATATAGATTATATTTTTATTATTTTAATTGAGAGATTTTAATGTTCTAAATTATGTTATAAATAATAAATTTTTATTGATATATTTTTATTGGTGTTATTAAACACTTAATTTGAAAATTATTAATTGTGAGATAATTTATATTAAAAAAAAATTATAAAAGAATCTTATCATTTAAAATGAGTTTTGACAATGGAATAAAAAACTGTTAGTATAGATAAATGAATAAGTTTGTTTCTGTAACGGTGCATCTGTAAGTTGAAAATGAATCATGATACTTAGTTTTTATACGAACTTTTCAATGCCAGCGTAGTTTCTTGTGCACGTGATTTTAAGATGTATACGTGCTATGGTTACATGATTTGCGGAAAATGATATTTCATAAAAAAAAAAAAAAAAAAAAATACACGTTCACATAAAAGTTTCGCGCTTAAGCGATGAGTCGATTTTTGTTTATTTGACATTGTAGGATAAAATTGAAAAAGAAACATTTTATATGAGAGATAATTAGTTGTTTATTATTGTTATTTGTTGTTCTTAACGTATATGGGTTAGTTTTTAAGATAATTTATAATTCATGACATCTAAGAAGTGCTATTACTCTCAGCATTACGTTTCATTAAATAGCAAATTAATATTGTGATTATTAATATAAAAAATAAATCAATTAAAAATATATTTTTCTTCTAACTTGCAAAAATAAAATTAAATTGTAAGAAAAACATTTTTTTGCAAAAAAATTCTAGCAATCAATTTCTATTCTTAAAAAATTTCACAATACATCAATAGACAAGTATTTTTTTTTCTATTAGTTATGGTAACAATAGTAACACGATAACAATAACATCAATTGACAAAAACATTGTCCAACAAAAAAGTATAACTATCCTTATAATCATTGAACATTAGCTACATATCGAACATCAACATTTAATTTAAAACATCTATATAAAATTCGCAGAATTATTTGTATATACCCGGAACTCAAAGTAAAATATTCCAATCATTACATCTCCCCCCCTTTCGTCTTTATTTTTTTGCAATACTTTCAGGTACACAGGTCTTTCCCATTCGCAATTTGTAAAAAAAAAAAAAATATAATTACTTTTATTTTTCTTAGCACCAACGATGAAAAAAAAGAAAAGAATAGTGTTCAGTAAAGAGAGCAATGTTTTTGGCCGGAACGACCTCTAAATAAAATTGCGCGCATAAGTCTTGTAGGAAAGAGTTAGCTTAGCTGGCTTGTTGGCGGACAAGGTCGAGACACGTGCTAGCGTGTATCTACTTCGTGATATTGTGATATAGATATGTGTGGATGTTTCGTGATTTGATAAAAATGATGTTAGTTTTTTTTTGGAAATTTCATTGATAGGCAATTTTTTATATGAATTTATATGTGAATAGATGAGATAAGTAAGCGAAGCTTTGTGCAATATTGAAAATGATGAAAATTTAAACGTATTTTTAGTTTTAATTTTTTTATTAAAATTTTCTAATAAAAAGTATTTACAGTAAAAAAACTTGTGGTCTGGTAATAAAAAGGTTCTGGTTTACGTGCAATTTAAAAAAATTGAAAGGACTAAGACTTTTTTTTCCTACTCAATCTTTTACTTTAGATTAGTTTTTACAATTTTCAATTTATAACCTACTTATTTTTTAATAATACTTACCGCATTTCCTTTAAAAAAAATGTCTCATACACTAATATTAAAAAAAAAAGTTATTGCAATAGAACAAATTAATAGTAAAGTCTCTTAGTGAATAAATTGATACGGATATCAAAAGCTAATTGTTATAATCTTAGACACTTTATACACTCAATTTAAAAAAAAAAAAAAAAAATTCAAACTGAAATAAATGTATGTAAGTGAATTACAAAGTATTATAACCTCGTACAACATATAATCTTATTAGCTCTACATTTTATATAAAACAGCAGTAAACTCGTTCAATCAACCTTTCAAACCAAGCACTTAATTACCCGAGATAAAATAAAGCTTTCATTTCTAGGTGAATGTCAAACCTTCAATTTGTATAACTCCTTTCTCCAGTAAGCGATAGTAACAGTTAATACCTACTATCAACATGCCTATTACACACGTTAACGCAATTTTAATTAATTATCCCCGGCAGTTTTGAATTGTATACAGTATCGATGTAGTATGAATTTTTATGCAAATTCTAAATAAAAATGTAAGAAAAGCGTCTGGAATTTGCAGTACGACAAATTAAGATAATAATATGTGCTGTCTTACGGTTAAGATATTAGTGCATTATCGAAATCTTTATTTTTTTTTCTGAGCCTCATTAAGCTTCATTTAGTGGATGATAAAGATACATCTCTGTTTTTTTGTTGTTGTTGTCGTTGGATAAGCAACATCGTTAATTGTTTGCCAACTGTTTAATTGGATGATAATATGAGGTGGATTTTTTTGGAGAATAAAAAACGTGTTTCAACATTAAGAGATGCCGTGTTTGTGTTTACTATGTATGAAGTTGAGGGAGCGAAGAAAAATAATAAGATTTGAATTTTGTAAAATGGGTATGTATGTAAGTAAGTATTGAGAGGCTGAATTTTTTTTTTTTTTAGTTGTCAATTTTTAAAGACATTATTGTACGTACATTAATATATTTTATGATATAATCGTAAGTAGAATTATTTTTTGGTTGTGTTACTAAAGTTTTATTCATTCTATGACGATAATAATAATTATTTGTACAGATTAAAATTTTTTTTTCAATTATCTTAACATTGTATGATTGATTGATTGAATAATTATGTAGAAAGTTAATGTATACTTTAAAAAAAAAAATTCATGACGTTAGTTTTTGAGAAATAAAAAAAAAAGAGTAAACTAGTGAGATAAATTTACTCAGCTTAATATTTGAAAATCAATAAGATCAAAAAAAAAAATTTCTTGCATTTGAAATAATGTTCATGTTTTATAGCAAAGTTTTAATCAGGTGTAATAAAAAATTTTAATCATGATGAAATTTGAAAAAATATTAGACATGTAACGATTCAAAGAAATTATAATTTTTACCGAAAAAAGGGCTGTTTGTCCATTCAATTTAATATAATAGTTTTTAAATAATTAAACACAAACATTCCAGAGTTTGCGATAATTAAATATCGTTTCATATCTTACGGGCTTCAAAAGCAAGGTCGGCTGGCATACAAGAATCGCGTGTTGCGTTATATCACATATACATACACTTACACATTTATACGGTACATATACCGTCGGTTTTCTACACATTTTTTTTACGTTTTTTATTTTTATTACTATTCTTTATTTTTTACTTTAACAAAAGAAGAGGTAATAAAATAATTTTCGTAAATTTGATCAAAAGTTATATTTTAAAAAATAAATGATGCGAGAGGGTAATTTATTACTACCTTCTTATAATATTCCAAAAGCTTTTAACGTCACAATAATACCCATCTCTTATTTTGTATTTCCCAATGCGATAAAAGTAACAATCTTAGCACAAGGAAATGACAAAAGCTCTATCTTGCTCATTGAATAATGTTTATCCTCCTTCACTGTGTCTTAACGAGCAATGTTGATCTTTTCTAATCCTGTTACATCTACGACTGATGTATATATGTGACCCTTGAAAAAGAAAAATATAGTATTATTTTAGATGACATTATATCAAGGACTGAATTTTTCTTTTATACATGTCTCGTGTATCACATTTTTTTTTGGATCATATTTTTATCTCCTATATCATAGAAAAAATAAAAACAGTCTTAAAAAATAAAAATTCTCGGTAAGAACTTGCAAGTCGAAAATAAAAAATAAACGTTTTATTTTCGAATAATCTTTTTTCCTCAAATCATAAATACCAACATCAAATAAAAGAAAAAAAGGAAAACTATAACACAAATTTACTATTACCACGTGTCTATAAAGCTTGTAAAACACGTATGCACTACCGAAAAGAAAAATATAGATAACAGCAAACTGAAAAACGTGTACCTATAACGGCATTATTTTGCAAATTCACCCAGAAAAATGTTTTATCTCTATAGAGATCCTTCTTCATTTTTAAATCCGGATACTACTTCAATTACGATCACGTTAATGTATAGACAGTTATAGAGTCGTCAAGAATCGATTTAAGATATCTATACCTCGTTGTGTTTTATTATGCTTTTATATAACTGGTAATAGTAATAAGCGAATTAAAAATGAGATACATTTTTTTATGTATAAGTGTTTATTTTAGCAATTGATATCTCAATTAAATTCAAGTAATATATCGACTTGGTAATAAAGTGATTTCGTTTAGATGCCCTTCTAAATAAAATAGTCTTAAATAAAATAACAACATTTTTAAAAAATTAAGCCTTCAAAAATGTACTTTGCTAAGTTACAAATCGAAAAGCAAATTCTCGTTAATATCAACATGGCTATCATTAATAAAAAAAAAAAGGCATCGCAACAGAATACGGAAAAACCCGATCACTCAATACACCTTAAAAAAAGAAAGAAAAAAAAAAAGTAAACCATCACACGTTTTATACACTTTTGTCGTTCTTTTTGTCCTCAGTCATAACGTACACATCTCAGAGCGTAGGAGTGGCTACATGAAGAGCAAAAAAAAAAAAAAAAGAGAGAGACTTCAAGGCGG
>JAPYZE010002970.1:0-20784 GCA_030522805.1 Leptomastidea abnormis | reverse complement strand
TCACTATCTCACACAGCCCTTCTCTCTGTGTATATTTATATAAATATATATATATATATATATATATATATATATGTGCCATGGTAAAAAGGCAAACCAACCCCGGCAGCGTTAAATTCTAAAAAAGCGATTATAATACATAAAGAGCGAGCTCTAAGTTGGAAAGAAAAAAAAAAACGCAACCGAAAGGGGTTGCATATTGTGTTGCGAGGGAGGCCCTGCGAGCCAAGAGAAACCGAGTGTTGGGCCGAGGTCCAGGGGAACGCGGGGGCCAGAGGGAGACAGGCGCTCACGAGTCACGAGCAACATTATAGGTATAAGTATTATATATAGGTAAAGGGGTTTCATTTCTGATCAGGCAGAGCGCCGAGTGTGGCGGGAGGGGCCGCTCGGCGTCCAATCCCGGGGCCGGACGCCGGGCCGCGAGTGGGGGGAGGGTAGTTATATTTTAGCCCTTAGGGCCGAGTATATAGGTACCTAGTGTATAGAATAAGTTGAGAGTCGAGAGAAAAAGAGAGAGAGAGAGAGAGAAAAAGAGCAAGCGAGCGTTGCGTCACTGCAGGCGGCGCGAGCGTCCTCTCTCTCTATTTTCTGGCTCCACGCGCGCACCACTCGCTCGGCGTCGGCCCAGCCGTCAGCACGCGCTTTTACATACATATACATATGTACGCGCACGTTGTCTTCTTTTTCACCTCGCTACGCACGAGAGAGCGCGCTCGCCCGCGCACTTTACATGCTGCGGCCTAGTGCGGAGGAGCGTTACCGGCACTTTGCATTAATTTTCTTCACTTTGTGCTACTTAAATATTCATGAGTGGACATTTGGCAGTTTTAGTGTGATTTATTTAAATTAAAGTGCCTTGGAAAAAGAGATACTTCTGGCTGCGCCCACACGCGTGGCAATTAATAGTGCAAGTGATTTTCAAGAAAAAATAAAAAATAATAATAAGTGAAAAACGATTGATAGAGAGGAATATTTTGGCTGTCGGTCAAAGTGCATCGATGTGACGACGGTGACTAGTGGCCGCAGCAAGCTTAGTGGCTGCGGTGTTAGGGGTGGTGAGAAGATGCTATTCCTGGAGGAACCGAGGATGATTTTTGCGGATATGAGGCTACATGCCACCAGCACCCCGACCAGCACACCCACGATATATCGCACCCGTCATCGGAAGTATCGGCCGCAGAATAACAATAATTGTACGATTCTCATTCTTTTAATTTTTTTGATCGAGTTTTGTTCAGAATTTGTTTGTGTGATTATAATGCTTTGCGTATTAATCCTGATGCAGATTATCAACAAAAATTTTTGAACAAAAAAATTTTTTTATCTAAAATACATGAAAGTTAAATTTGAAATTAAGTTGTTCGAATATAAATTTTTATTTTTATTTAGACTTTGAAGTTTAACGGTAAATTGAAAATTAAAAATTAATTTACAATAAAATAATAGTTTATTATTTTTTGTGTTATCCAATAAAAATTTTACATCTCTTAGCGCAAATTTTACTAGCTGTTGTAAACAGTGATTGCTACCGATGTTAAATTTATAAGAAATCATTCTTACGATCTAATTTCTCTTGCATAATAATATAGTTTGAGGGTTTTAAAACAATGTTAATTTTATCCACTTTCATTTTAAAACTCGAATAAACAATTTGGATTAAAGTTGAATTAAAAATTTTAATTGTTAACACATTTTTAATTAATCAGTATTTTTATTTATTTTCATTTATTCATCAAAGAATGAAGCGCAATTTATTGGATTCAATAAAGCAGTTTACAAAGAATAATTTTAAAATCAATAGCTAAAATTTAACACTGTAAATAGTTTCTATTTCATATCTTTCAAAGTGTACATTTGAGTGAAGTTAGTGAAGTAGAAATATCGCTGATCTATGAAAAAACGTTGAAATGCTTATCGATCTTTATTTGCTTACTGATAATTTTCGATAAAAGCCAGTAGAAAAATTGTATCAAGTCAAAATGCGTCATAAATTTTAATTTCATATAACTAATAAAGTTATTTGATCACATTATACTTAAGTAATACTTTGAATATGTTAATGAAATTACATCTTGAACCACACCTTCTTACTTATATATTCCGAAATCGGAATCAAAATTTTAATATCTATTTTTTTTTTTTTGATAAATGAATTTTTTTTTCTAACATCATAAAAATAATAATCAGATAATATTTTTTAACCAGACAATAAAAGAAAACAAATGTGTATTATTTACAGATGCGGATCTGCAAGGTGAGGTGGACGGTGGGGATCTGAGTGGTGACGATCGGAGCATCGCGAGTGACCTGCAAGATGCTAACGACGCACACTTGGATCACGATTCGATCGACTCGGACCGGGAGGCCCTAAACCTGGTAAGTCCCCACATCTCCGATATAAAAAAAAGAGAGAGAAGAAAGCAAGAACCAGTCGCAGTTGAGTCGTCGTGTCAAAACGCATTTCCCCCCCCCCCCCCCCAAATATTAATAATTCTCGCACGCGACGGCGCAGGTAATATGCGAGGAGGTAAAGAAGGTGCACTCGCCTGAATGAAAAAGTGGGCAGTATAGCAGTCGGTGGGTCGGAACAACGAGGGTACCTACTTATACATATGCACACAGTCTATCCGTCGGCTACTAGGATATATAAATACATACACTGACCGGATTATTTCGCCCGGGCTGAATCGGGGTGACTTTGGGGGTCGTAGTGATGGTGTTCTTTGCTCGAGTATACATATGCATTATGAAATAATATGAGTTACCGCCGGACCCTCGGAGAGAGTGGCAGCGGGGACAGGTGCTCTTCACTTTTTCTTGTTCCCTGCTTTAGCACGAAAATTAGGGGCAGCTAATTACGAGACAACAGGTGAGACAAAAACGATGACGACGACGACGACGACGACTACAACCGCACTACGACAACAACAACAACATTCCCCTGGATCCTATATATATTTATAACGCGTGTACGCGAGAGAAATTGCACAAGCTGACGATGATCGTTATCGACTTACTTTCTTCCGCCCCGGACTTCCCACGCTTATAAACTTCAGATTTCGGAAAGTGTACATATGTTTACAACGTTCGTTTTATCTTTTGTATGAAAAAAAGGTTTGTCGAGCATTTCTGATTAGCTGCTTTCTCGGATATCGCGATGAGAGATCGGTAGATTTCACTTCGCGATTAGGTGGTGTGGACCAATAAAATTAGAATGAAGGGGTAACTTGAAGTTTAGAATTACAAAAATATTCAATTCAAAAGATTATTATTATTATTATTATTCTAGAATAATTGATTTTTAGATGTGTTTAATTCGTATTATTTGTCAATTTATTAATAACTGTTTGGAATTGAAATATTCTGGTACCGTAATATAAGACTTCTATTGAACACCAGGCGATAGAGTACCTACAATACGTAGTAAAATATGCACACAAAAAAAAAGAGATTCGAGATCCGTATTTGTATTCCGGAAATGACCATCTGTCAGGTAGAAGAAAAAAAAGAGGAGGATCCTCGATCTACGGCTTCTTATTCATCTCTCAAAGAGAGAAGACAAAAAGGAAAATTCTTAAATCGTAAAAAAAAAAGGAAGAAGATAAAGGAACATTGCAATGCTCATATATACATATAAAAAAAAGTGGATTCGTAGATTCAATATTTGAGAAATAAATAAGTAGAAAAAGAGGGAAGAAGTAAGTAGTAGTAGGAGGAGGAGGAGAAGTATATACGGTACATAGGGATACTGGGATAGCCTGAAGAAGTATATAGCGGCATGGGCTTTTTCGGTAGCCCAAGCCATTTTTATAAAGCACAAAAGCGCAGGAGGATGCGAAGTGACCAATATCCTGGCCTAGCCGAGTGTAAACAGCCGCTTTGTTCGAGAGCCAAGAACCGTATAGTGCTAGTAGTAGTAGTAGTAGTAGTTGGCTGTAGACGCGAGCGCGCGCGAAACGTATTAACCGAGGGTGGAACCTTGGTTTCTGATTTTCTTACTACGTGTATAGCAGCAGCTCATGTATATTGCGTCACGCTGAAATTACCTTCTTCTTCTTCTCCTCTGCGCAAGATCTTTTATGAAAAAAAAAACGAATATTTTATTTTCTTATGTCCCCTACTCCGTTATTATACATATACGTTAAACTGTAACCAAAGCAGCACATCGTCCGCTCGAGTTTTGATGTCGCTGCTTTGACGTCTCAGAATAAATGTGCGTCTTTATACAAACGGAATAAACAAACAGCTGTAAATAGGCAACACAGCTCGTTTATATACAGACTCTATACGTATTAGGATTTGCACAGAAAATCTTTATATATAGCCTACATTTATCAAGCTTCGATTGAATCAGGAACAAAAAATCTAATTACGTTTTGTCCTGTGCACAGGTGACCGATGTGTCGCAGCGCAACAGCAGCAGCGGTACCAGCGGTAGTGCCTCCTCGCCGAGCTCCGGGGTGAGCAGCCAGCTGACCGGGAGCCAGCACGCCGGCGGCAACACCAGCAGCTCCCAGGCGGCTCTCGCGGCCCAGTTGGTTGGCCAGCAGCTGCTAATGCACGGCTCGCTCGGGGGTGCGCTCAGTCCCCAGGAAATTCAGGCTTTGGCCTCGACGCTCCAGCAACAGCAGCAGTCGCTGCAACAGCAGCTTCAGCAGTTCGCGCTTTTCCAGCAGACAAATCCAGCGGCTGGACAGCTACCTGCTCAAGCGCAATTCTTCCTGCAGAATCAGGTGAGTTAATTTTTTGGTGTGATATATATTTTCTTTTTTTTTTCTTCAATTATTAGTGTTGATAAAACTGAAAAGTTATTAGGATTGCATTGAATTTAATGGATATAGGCAAAGGTATTGTTTGGTGGATATTATTTGGTGGATTTAGATTTTGAGATATAAAACTTGTTAATTATTAATGTAGAAAGCTAATTTAGCGAAAGAAAAAAAAAGATACATCTAAATGATTAGATGAAATAAAAGTTATTATTCCTACTCTCTTTTTTTTTACTAATTTATTATTTTTAATTACAATTTCAAATGATACTAGTACTATATACAAAAGATTATGGAAACAGATAGTTCCGAGAAAAAGTAATACATTTTTATAAAGCAATTCATAATTGTAGCAGTTCGTGAAAATTATATAGATAAACCATATTGTATCGAATTAAAATTAATTTCAATAAATTTCAATTTAAAATCCCAGTTGTGCTTTAATAATATTATTAAAATTTCAATGTATAAAATAGTTTTTAAAACAAGTAAAAGTAATATTACATTAAATTAAAAAAAGAAATATAAGAAAAGAAAGAAAGAAAAAAAGTAACACTAAATTTGAAAGAAAGTTGAGCACGCAAGTAAAGAAAGGCATTGTAGTAGGCCCTACATCTGCCATAAATATTCTTATTTACCTTCATTAGCGTACGGTCGTCAAAGTTCTATTGCAAGATCAGCAGCAGCAGCTCCCCTCGGTATGCAGCTCTCTTTCTCTCTCTTTCTCGTATTCAAAGCAGGCTCTCTTTCTCTCCACAGGAATTTTCTTTTCTTCAGCCGCGTTTTTTTCTCGCGCCCGAACAGCTCCCCCCCCCTCCCCCTACCTTCATCTCAACTTATAAGCATATGCCGACGAGTCGATTCATCAAGAATCTTCGATCGATCGTCCTTGTTGATCGGTTTCTTTTTATATGCATCAGCGGCAAGTTACGCTGAAGGAAAGAAAAAAAAAATTAAGTAACATTACTCTCCTCTTTCGTCTTCCAAGACCGAAGCAAGATTTTCTGATCCTCTCATTATAACTGTCGTATCTCCAATGCATGTATAGTTGTATACGTATACGTATAGGCATCAGATAGATCGCGAGAGGAGGAAGTAGAAAAAAAAGAGGAGAGTGGCGGGAGAAGAAGCTCGACCCCCGGATAAAAAGGTATAACAAAACGACTTTGCGCCCGGCGGATTATTTAATAGTGTAGCACAGTTTTCGGCTACATACAAACATACATACTCCGTCTCTCCATTGCTTCTCTCTCTTTTTTTCTCTCTCTTCAGCAACTAGTTGTGCAAGACCTTTTCAAAAGGTATTTTCGAGGGCGATTCGTTAAGGGCGAGAAAGAGAGAGAGAGAGAGAGAGCAAACGCGTTTTCTACCTCATAGCCACCTTACCGGTGTCGCCCTGGCTTTACCTTTGTTACCCAACACGTGGCCGTGAAGAGAAAGAGAGAGAGAGAGAGAGAGAGAGAGAGAGGAAGAGAAGGGAATATAATTTTTTGAGGGAGCTGGCTTTCCGGAAGCCGCAGGCGATCTCTTGCTCTCGCGTATAGCACGCGCGCGCTCATTGCTTCCTTTCCCCTCAGTTATTTTTCAAAACTCTCTAACTCTCTCCAACGCGTATATACATACATATACTTACGGTTATAAGAACCCCTTTTTACATTTATACATATATCTATATGTATCTTTGTATATAAGAATATCGGTTAAAATAGGGAGAGACTCTCTCTCTCTCTCTATCGATTCTCCCTCTCTTGCTTTTCCAAACGGGTGCCGTGTGCTTTCAAATGCTAATTGTATATTCACCATAGAGCTTATATAGCTACTTTTTTTTTTTTTTTTTTTTGGTAGCCAAAGCTTTTTGTCCGATTTACGGAGAATTTTCGTGTAAAGTAGGCATAAGCATATAGACAGACGAGCACGTGCCGAGTTAATACCGATCTGCTGTCGTCCTCCTGCCTTGCAGGTACATTCGTGCGAATGATTATGCTAATGAGCTTGAAACTGGCATGCTCTTCTTTATATAATGCGTTAGTTTATTTGAAGAGTTAAAAAATTTTTTTTTGAAAGGTTTATGGAAATTGTCATTGGGGATTATATCCTTTTTTCTTCTTCTTTTTTTAAAGAAAGTGACTTTTGGCTAATCTGCTTTGGACAAATTATTTTGAACTGTAGTTTGGGGTACAAGGTACATAATAATATGTAATTTAATTGTTCATATAACTACACGATAATCATTAATGAAGATAAATATAATATTTTTTTAATTTCAACTTCATAATTATAAAAAATTGAAATAAAACAATGCAAAATATAATAAAAAACAAAAGCAAACACATGAATTAATAATTAATAAATTTAAATCCTAATTTATATTCTACGATTACATATAAGGCAAGCATGTCGGGGTATCGCGAGGGGTAATATAGACACGGGCCGAGAATTAACAGGTATATACAACATAATAATATTCGGACCGAATTAGCCTATAGGTATATGGCAGAGAGTCGCAGGTTATATGCATGACGGATCATAGAGGAGAATTTGGGCTTTAGGGTCCCCCCCCCCTCCTTCCTTGCTTTCGACCCCCCGATTTGAATAGCGCCACGCGACCATTCTCTATTAAAAATGCACGACGAGAAAGAGAGAATTTTAAAGGCAAGTAGTCGAGCATTCCATACAGGTACCTACCTATATACATATACAAGCACAAACAAAATGCAGGTCTCTCTCTGTGTCTCAGCACCCTTTACCTTGTGTGTGTGTGAAAAATACCTGCGCGCACTGCCAAATCCCCAGCTATTCAGCTATTCACGCGCAGCACGCGCCCAGATCGAGATGTAAAGTATTATTCCGTGGGGTGTCTATATACATAAATAAGCATATAGATATCTCGAAGGCACATACACACGCGCTCTATTCCTCTCCTTCCCCTCTCTGAAAAACCCCTTTCTCGTGTATACTATATTATAACCCAACGACAAGGGTTGGATTTCTACGATTTTATATATACCTACACACGACCTATATGTATAAGTGGAGGATATTTGTATAATTCTTTACATCTGCATGCCTTTTAAAAAGGGTTCGAAAGACTTTATACACTTAACTCTTTCACTCCTTACCCGAGGGCCTTTTTTTTCAACGCCTGTGTCGAACAACCCTTTTGCCTCTTTAACATTCACCTTCACCTGTTGAACCGGCACGCGACCTTCTGTTTAAGACATCTGCATTCGTCGCGTGTTGAGGAGGTGCTTATATACAAATTTCATATATTATATATTATCGATTTATAAAGGTTCTATTATAATAGAAATTAAAATGTAGTTACTTTGATATATATATTGATTTAATACGAATATTAACAAGTTTATTATATACAAGAATAATTATGTGAATCGAGGATTATATAAATACTTGATGATATCTGATAATGATAAGATAAAATATTGCAGGGGCTGTGCTATCCTCAGAGATCAAGTCACCCGCATTCACAATCCGCTCAGGTACTATTTACTCCGCAGGCGTATATTATAGACATGTTACCTTTTTTTCTTCAAATTTTTAATTCTCTATGTACTACACAAAAGACGTAGTGATTGATTATGAATATTCCGTATACTTTACTTGTACACAATACTTTCAAGAATTTTTATTATGAAATGACTGATAGATTATTCGAATAGTTAAACAAGAAAAAATATGACAATCATCAAAAATTAATACAATAAAACAGCGTGACAAAATCCACAACAGTCTTCACATAATATTTTCCACCAACAAAAAATTAAATTAACTCCATAGCCACTTAGTTACCAAAAAATTTATTTAATTTGTTTTTTTTTTCTTTTTTTGTAAAACAGGTTCAGCAGGCAGTAGCACAAGCAGCCCAGCAGCTCCAAGCCTTACAAAAGCAGCAAGCTCTGCAACAGAGCAGTTCTAGCTCGAGTAGCGCAGGTGCTGGAGGTGGTGGTGGTGGTGGTGCTGGGAGCGGCGGAGGTGGTGGTGGTGGCCTAGTAGTCCGTAACCTCGGCCAGCAGCCACCCCTGCGCACACCCCCGCCCCCGGGCACGCCACCCGCGGTCAAACCCTCGCCCGCGCGACTCGAACCCTCGCCCGAGGAGACGACGGATCTCGAGGAGCTGGAACAGTTCGCCAAGACGTTCAAGCAGCGCAGGATCAAGCTTGGCTTCACCCAGGGCGACGTCGGGCTCGCTATGGGCAAGCTCTACGGCAATGACTTTTCTCAGACGACGATCTCAAGGTGGGGTTGTATTTTCAATATACTTATACATGTTAAATTAAGGCATTATATTTTATCTTTCACTGTTACACAAATTTTAAAAATATCATTCTATATTTTTCGTATTTCGTTTGGTTTTGCAGGTTCGAAGCCTTGAATCTGTCGTTCAAAAACATGTGCAAACTGAAGCCGCTGCTGCAGAAGTGGCTGGAAGACGCAGACAATTCGTTGAACAATCCAAACTCCCTGTCGAATCCAATGACGACGCCGGAGGCGATAGGTAGGCGGCGGAAGAAACGTACTTCGATCGAGACGAGCGTACGCATAGCTCTGGAGAAGGCGTTCGGGGAAAATCCAAAGCCAACCTCCGAGGAAATAAGCATCCTAGCCGACAGTCTATCGATGGAGAAGGAAGTCGTTCGGGTTTGGTTCTGTAACAGGTAATTTCAGAACTATAGAAACTAACACTCCCCCCCTCCTCCTTCCACTCACCAAAACCTTTTTCTCTCTCTCTCTCTCTTTCCACCTGTCTTTCAAATACTTGACTATTTCGGTGATTCTACGATTGGTTCAAGCCAAAAAAGAAAAAAAAGAAAGGGAATAAACGTTCTTTATTCCTCCTACTGTTTTGTTCGAATACTATTCTGCATCGAAGGCGCGCGGATTTCGACGACTGCTTATCATAGGGTAGTTCACGGCAGCAGCGCAGTTCTTTCATTTTTTTTTTTTTTTTGAACGCCTAATTAATATTCATATACGCCGCGATGGTTTCTTTGAAAAATTTAACGACTTTGTCGTTTTACGATTCTTTGTTTCTTGAAATATGATATTAACACACTCGCCATTTACTTATATATGTCAATGCAAAATTTACTGAAATCGCTAGTCAAAATTTAACGTACAATTTTTCATACAAAAAATGTGTCATTAAAATTAAAAAGAAAAAAAAAAGTTAACGTAAATAAAATAATAAAAAGAAGATAAAAGAAAACGCACGTGAGCATGACGCATAAAAACCTATATCTTTCGTTCCGTCTCCTATTAACGTACCTTCTTCGTTGAATCATTGCACTAGACGCGCCAATCTAATGCGAACATCACTTCACAGGCGGCAGAAGGAGAAGCGGATAAATCCACCCGCGGCAGTGGGTAGCCCAACCATGTCCTCGCCAGCACCAGCCTCGGTATTCGCCTCGCTCGCGGGCACGATATCCAGCAGCCCACTTGCCTTGACGACGCAACAGCAGCACGCCTCGCCACCCCACCTCGGCCACCCCCTGCAGCATCCACACGCCTCGCCACTCGGCTCGCCCTTACCCTTGGCTCTGGTCACGGCCTCGGCTGGTGCCGGCTACGGTCATCATCCTCACTCGACCGGAAAATCATCCTCGATCCACGAGTGACACAGCCTCAAGCTGACCCCGGTCACGGCGGCGGCGGCATCAATTGCAACACAGCCAGACACTACCCAGCGTTTGCTCTACTGCCAGCAGCAGCAGCAACGACTCTCACCCCAGCCTCAGCGGCTGGTCAGCATGCCGGACTTTTACCACTAGTCGCGATAAACGGCTCGTATATGCACTGCTAGCTGCCAGGGTTGATGATGATGATGATAATGATGTTCTGCGATTATCGGCTGGCATTAATGACGACACAAATACATACAAGCGAGTGACTGCATGTTCTCGTTCGTCTCAGATCTCGTTTGCTCTTTGTGAGTGTATAGGTCACGATTGCTGCCTCGGACTATATATATATATCGTTCCGTTCGACGTTTGATTTTCATATTCCGCAACAGCGTGAAAGTTTACGAGAAAAATAAGGGTATGGCGATCGCGAAAACAGATTTTTCGCATTTTGCGAATGACCTTTCGTAAACCAATATTTTATTTTTATTATTTCTATATTAATTTTTTTTTGTCTCTTCTGTAAATAATATAAATATTATTGACGTTGTGAGATGTGATTATTTTTGTTTTTGCGATCGGCATTGCTGTATCGTGTCGTATATTATATATATGCTGTCTGGAGCGTTTGGAAAACGACGGGACGGACGAACACCAAAAATTTGATTTCTATTAGGTATTCGTTGTCGCTGATTTTCGATTTTTTTTTTCTTTTTTTTTTCCCAAAAATTTATAAAAAAAGAAAAGGAAGAAAGAACGAGAGTCAAGATTTGAAAATGACGATGACGGCGATTATTATATTATGTGTAAATAATTAGGGGAAATTATTTTACGTTTATTTGTGAATGTGTTTAGTTGTTTCGTGTATGGGGTCGTGAGGGGAAAGCTTCTGACGATAACGACGATGTTCCAAGATGAAGTAAAGACGAGTATCGGAAAAACGATAGATAAATTTTCGTTTTTATACTCGCCTCGATTGTTTGGGTGATCTTTCGTCATATAAGTTATAGAAAACAGTATAGCGCGCTACTTCCTAAGTAGATTTGCCTAAAGTATTTTTTTAAGGGGCTCTCGTATGAACATCTTTTTTAATTTAGTTACGTTCCGAAAAAAATATTTTAACTAGACTTTCGTAATTGGATGAAGGAAAAGAAAAGGAGGTATATGCGAGAAAAGCGATCTCTCAAAAAGACTTTCGCTATCTTTGAGCGACGCGTATCATTCCTTTTATTTTAAATGTACAAAAAAGAAAGAAAAAACAAAATTTTTATTTTAAATAGCCTAGATTTTTTATTTCGGGTAAAATAAAAATCGTTGCTTCATGTTGTCGTTATACGCTCGAAGTCATCCGCGAGTACAAAGTTCCTAAAGCAGTGACTGTAATTAAATATATATACTTATATTGATATATCTTAGAGACACACGATTGTATATATACGCGTACGTATAAGAGGTAACGAGTTGTCCGTTAAACGAGGCAGCACGTATAATATAAATTTGAACTTTTGGTCTGCACTTTTTTTTTCACACTTTTTATACGACGAGGAAGAGTCGGAAATATGAGTAGAGGAAGCAAACTTGAGTTTTATCGATTCCTTTGATTCATCTACTTATTTCCGCGTGTGAACGTTAAAATATCATATTTGAAACAAGTAATAAGGAAAACAACATTCTCAAATCAATATTTATTTAACGAGTGCAAAAAGCTTTCACGTATTAAAAGTTGACAAGTGTGTCAGACTTCTTATTTTATTAATTTTTAGTAAAACAGGGTTACATACGATTTTTAAATAAAAAAAAAACCGACGACTCTCACCTTTATATTAAAAATACATTGATATAAAAATCAAAAAAATAAAAAGAAAAGATAAAAAAAAAAGAGAAAACCTACACAAAACTTTCACATATCTACATTTCTATGTAAGCCTTGCATGTAAATAAATACAGCATTTCCCTATCTTAGAATTCTCCACGAGACATAGCAAACAAAATGGAAAAGGAGAATATAAAAATATGAATTTTAGAGTAGAGTACCTACATAAAATAGCAGCAAATATAACAGTTTGGTATAAGGAATCGAGCTCGTCGAAAGCAGTGAATATACCTACACATATATATAAATATTGCGCGGGAAAAGAAATGCGCGCGTCGGAATACGAATGCATACGATATAATGGTATACACCCTAGTTTGTAAGAAACATTATATATACGACTTCGCAGCGTCGAAGAGAAATATAAAACAAAAAAAAACCAAGGGCTATGATTTAAACTATAATGTGCAGGTACGCGTGCGAATATGTTTGTGTGTATGTGTGTGTGTATTATGTGTGCATGTGAATGAGCACACCTTCATCAGTATATGGGGATGATGCTATATAGCATGTCTGGACATAATGTATTTACGAACAATTATAAATAGCAATTTAATTATATATATAAAAAAAAAAATAAAATAAAACGGAGAGAGGAAAATAATATTGTGAGCGTGAGTAGCTATACGCAGTGTGTACAACTTGTGTGTATGTGTGTGTATGCACTATGCGCGCACCTCGTGATCGTCCTTTATAAATATGCGTATACAGAATAATTATGCAAATCTATGGAATTAAAAAATATAAAAATAAGAAATAAAGAAAAATGAAAACGTGCGCGGTGTTACTAAATGTATGTAAATATAGTTAGGTGCGCGATTAGCCGGGGCAAGTATGTAGAATTCGGTGCAACGTGTCCGCGGCGTTGCTGTTAAAGAGCCGCAGCTGCGCTACTTGTACATATATAATTGCCTCTTTATCAGCAACGCGATTCCGATGCATCGTGGATGTGCATGTAAATATGCATGTGTATGCGCCCTTCTACGCGGGACGCGAGGTCAAATAACAACGAAGAGAGCGAGAAAAGGGGGAAAGATGATGAAGATACAGAAGGTGGAGTTGAGCTATATCTCGAAGTGAATCTCCTTCTTCCTCGCGCTTCGATGCTGCAAAACGACCTAGTGGAAGTCGAGAGAACGCTAGGCTTTTCATTTCGGGCTTAGTATATACCTGTATGAGGGGCACGACCGATTCTCGTGGACCAACGAGCATGATTATACTTAGCGGAGAAATACGCGAAAAGAAGGTGGATAATCTACGAAGAAAAAAAAAGTTCCTAAAGGACGCGCGTGTGCATGGCTGTATACGGAGACGTTATTAGGTACAGCTTCTTCGAGCGCAGACGGTGCAACGGGAGAGGCGATTATACATATTATAATATACACCTTAAGGCTCACGGAATCATTGTTTTACATTGGGTTGGCCGTTGGAAGTACGAGAGACGGAGCAATCGCGTATTATTTGTAGGCTAAACGGTGCACCTCCCCCCCCCCTTTTCTCCCTTTCACTTTCCTCACCCCTTTGAGGACCCATGCTTCCATCGTCCTGCAAGATAACAGCGTGTCCCACGGTCGACGGAGAACTATTAATTTAGCAATTATTAATATATTAATTATTATTATTATCCTTATTATTATTATTTCTATCATTATTAATATTATTTTATAATATTTTAACTTCTATTATTATTATTACTATTATTATTATTATTATTATTATTATTATTATTAATAAAATGATGCAAAGATTTCAGTTGATTTTTTGAGTTTGTTTTTAATTTTTCATCCCAATCCTATACTTTCCCTCGATTATTTTTATCATTTTATTCTTTCTATCCCGTAATAACTTTTTAAATAAGTTTTATTATTTATTTTAAGGAATTTTGGTGCAATCCAATGGTATAACGTTCCTGGTGAGAAAAATAATGCAAGAATACTTATACTGATAGTTGAGATATTACTATGAATATTTATATAAGTATATTTTTTTTTCACCTTTTAAACATTTTTCACTGTCAATGGCAAAAATATGGGTTAATATTTTTCTCACGAGAAACGATTATTCATTACATCGTTGATTCGTTTTATATCGTTAATTAGACCACCACCACCGTCCTGCCGTCATCTTATTGGCTGTAAATATAAAATAATAATCAATTAAAGGATATGAGCTAACGTATTCGCCATTTGATGTATTATTTCGCGAACTTTTAGATGTCTTATAATAAAGACTTTTAAGCGAAACAAGAAAACTTGAGAGACAAGTCATGGTATACTGATAGTAGACGACTAATATCCAAACAAAATAAACTTGTAATGTTTTTTCGTATGATTGAAACCAAATCCAAGGATTATTAGTAACTTTTCGGTAGGATTTATGTGTACTATGTGTAAGAATTTAAGAATGAATGAGGATGACTATGTAACGAAAAGAAAAAAAATACAATACTGTATGTCTTTTTTATCAAAAATAAAACAAAAGTAGTTGACAAAAAAAAATAATAATAATTAATAGAGAAAAACTGATGTGGTTAAGGGTCAAGTTTTTCAAAAGAGCACGGTATAACGAGTTTCCTAAAAAATTTTTTGAGTGGCTTAAAAAAGCCGAAAAATTAATTTCGACTTGATATAAGCATTGGAATATTTTGTACTAAAAAAATTTCGATTGACTTTCAAGATTGAGATTTCTTGCGAAAAAAAATTGCGCAAGTCGTATGTTTACTATAAGAATCTTTTTAAACCGAATTTAAGAATTTTTTAAAAGAAAAATAAAATGATAATACGCAAGTGCGAGAGATAAAAACTGCAAATTGAGAGGACTTGAGTAAATTTTAATTAATTATACAAAAAATTATAAAATTATATACAAGAAACAAAAAGTGAGAAAAATCTTGCAAAAGAAATTTTGTAAGATTTTACGAGACTTGATGGAAAAATCAGCGATGTATAAACAAAATCATATCATTCTTAAGAAACGTTAATGTTAACATCTAGATACGCAACAATATTATAAACAATTACTAATACCATTATTATTACTATCTACAATTACACAATTAGTAATACACACATGTAATTGTATAATAAACTGCGTCATAGATAAAATATAGTACTTGTTCTTCTTTCCATTTAATAATATTTCTCTTACAACATCCCTTAATCCTTTTTATTTCTGTTCATATGAGGATAAATTCTTTTTCAATTTATTTTTGTTTTATTATCAAGTCAAATTTGCTATTTAAAACATAATCCTATAAGAAAAATAATATTAAGATATATATCTTTTGTTAATACAATTATAGCATGTTTAATGTCTGTGGGACAGATTAATTACTTCTTATAACATCAAAAAATAAAAATGATTTCTATGTAATCATGTCATGGTGTTTGTATCAATTAATGATAATTTTTAAATTTAATTTTACTGTAGATGGCATTTCTGTAAAATTCTTGCTAGCGCAGTCGGTAAAGAAATTCAGGAGCGCAAGTAACAACAACACCGGCTTTTTGCTTTGCGTCGCATACACACTGGCGCGATTTCTGCGTGTAGTATAGCTGAGGTTAACCTTAAAAAGCCTCGTTTAAAATTATAAACAATGTTTTATCACGTAAATATTAAATTATAAATAATATCTGTTTTTAAATCTATTTTAATTGTAAATGTTTTTATTATTTAAGATATCATTGGAGCATGAAATTTTGCTACATCCAAGGTACTTTGGACCTCAATTGCTGGATACTGTCAAACAAAAATTGTATACAGAGGTAGAAGGAAATTGTACTGGAAAATATGGCTTTGTTGTTGCTGTTACAACAATAGATAATATTGGTGCTGGAGTTATTCAACCTGGTCAAGGTTTTGTAGTCTACCCGGTCAAGTATAAGGCAATTGTGTTTAGGCCTTTTAAGGGAGAAGTTCTGGACGGTATTGTTACTCAAGTTAATAAAGTAAATATTTTTTTACATTTTTATACACACAATTATTTATGAAAGATTTTTTTAATCTAATTCACACTACTCTAAGGTTGGAATGTTTGCTGAAATTGGACCTCTTTCCTGTTTTATTTCGCACCATGTATGTATGAAAGTTCATTAAATTATGAATTACATTTAATGTCTAAAATAATATGCTAAATAAATTTTATAATATTTTAGTCTATCCCAGCAGATATGCAGTTTTGTCCAAATGTCAATCCTCCATGTTACAAATCAAAGGATGAGGTATATTTATAATTTCTATCAATTAATAATTTAACATTGCTTAGAAACAAGAATTTTATATGTTTATATTTTTATGGTCAAAATTTTATTTGTGCTACAAATTTCTTTTAGGATGTAGTCATTCAAGCTGATGATGAAATACGTATGAAAATTGTTGGTACAAGAGTTGATGCTACTGGAATAGTAAGATGAATTGTATTTTATTAACTTTAAATTTGACAAAAATGTTTAATTAAAATATTTTTTTTAGTTTGCTATTGGAACGTTAATGGATGACTATCTAGGATTAGTGTGTAATTAAATAATAATTTTAAGAAATTGTAAACTTGACTATTCTATACACAATACAACATTTTTTATCATACTCTAATTATTTGAAAAAGAGTAAAATAAATTTATAAATTTTATAACAAGCATTTATTTTGCTGGAGTGTGTTCATAATCAAACTTGAAAAAGATAAATACATGTAAGTGAAAATGTAAATAAAGATGATATATAATTATTTTATGAAAATTGATAATTATTTAATATGAAGCTTACAAATATATTTTAGAAAGAACTGTAATACCTTTTAACTTGTTTGAAATCCCACTGTATTAATAATAATTAATAAATTACAAAAAAAATATTTGACATAATAATTTTAAAATTTTTAAAAAAAAAGTCAAGTTTTGCATAAGGCAAAGGAAAAAAAAATACAAAAACAATTCTATAAAATTGAATTAATGTATTGTCAAAGTTCATATGTTGGTAACTATGATTATGAAAGTGGCTAACATGATTATGTTGTGGCAAGGCAAGCTAAGGCAAGCTTCCTCCCTCTATATATATTCCTGTGGCGCCCATCTGCCGCCATAATCTTTTTGGAGTTGTCCGGAGTTCGGAACGCTAATCTCTTCGTTAGAGACGCCTAAGGCTCAAATATTTTATTTCTTTTTTTATAATTTAGTGTTAAAAAAGAGTTCCAAAAAAGTTTTGGAACATATCAAAGTTTCGCCATGGCCGAATATCTGGCTTCGATCTTCGGTACCGAAAAGGACAAGTGAGTATTTTAATAACAATATTTTTTATAAGTTTAAGGTTATGTGACTTACTTAAACTTATATTTACTTCTCTTACTCTTTTTTCATTGAACTTTAAAATATATATTTCATTAATATAACGAGCGTTTTGCATGTTTTAGAGTCAACTGTTCATTTTATTTTAAAATTGGTGCGTGTCGACACGGTGATCGTTGTTCCCGTATTCACAACAAGCCCACATTCAGTCAGGTATGGTATTGCAGACATTTTTTTGTAGTAAAGAAAAAATGAAGTTATTCCACAGAGTATATTATAATATGAACCTATTAATGTTTTAGACTTGTCTACTTCAAAATTTGTATGTTAATCCTCAAAATTCAGCAAAAAGTGCTGATGGTTCTCACTGTAAGTTGTATTTTATTAATATTAATTTAATATTTAAATATTACATAAAATTAATAAATAAATAAATCTTTTTAGTGGTAGCAAATGTTTCTGATGAAGAAATGCAAGAACATTATGACAACTTTTTTGAAGATGTATTTGTAGAATGTGAAGATAAATATGGTGAAATAGAAGAAATGAATGTTTGTGACAACTTAGGTGATCATCTAGTAGGCAATGTTTATATTAAGTTCCGAAGAGAAGAAGATGCTGAAAAAGCAGTCAATGATTTGAACAACAGATGGTTTGGTGGTCGACCTGTTTATGCTGAACTTTCTCCAGTAACTGACTTTCGAGAAGCTTGTTGTCGTCAATATGAGATGGGGTGAGTAGCTTACTCAACAAAATAACTTAAAAAAAGCTTTTTGTAATTGTTTTGAGAATACATTGATCATATTATAATTTAACGTAACTGAAAAAATTATGCAATAATATATACAATTTTTATTTTATATTTTTTAACACTGTTCATTGATAAGTAGATGTCTTGATCCTTCCAGAGAATGCACAAGATCAGGGTTCTGCAACTTTATGCATTTGAAGCCCATCTCTCGTGATTTACGAAGATACTTGTACAGCCGCAAGAAGGGAGGCGGAGGTGGTGGTGGTGGTGGTGGTGGTGGTAGGGGACGATCGAGATCGCGTTCACGGTCTCGTGGACGAGATCGTAGACGTAGGTCACGTTCACGTGAGCGTAGATCTAGATCTAAAGAGCGACGCAAGGGTAGAGATAGTCGATCAGGAAGATATTAATAAGAGCCAAAGTACATTACTTCATTATTTTTATGAAGTTTTGCTACTAATTAATTATTTAATTAAGTTGTAATGTAATTTTTGTATGCAGTATGAAACTTGAGAATTTGACTATATATGAATGACTTAAGAATGTAAAGTTAAGTTATGCAGTTTGTCTTAATAACATGTGAATTGTTTTAAGTGGTAAACAAATTTTGATAGAAAATAAATACTATAATATCATCATAATTAAATCGTGTTTCTAATTATTTTTCCCTTTTTTCAAATATTTATTTAGTTTCTATTTTCATTTTTTAAATTGGATCTATTTACAGTTAAAAGTAAAGTTTTAGAATTCATAGCATATTAAGATTTAAGTCTTGCAATATGTAAATCGATTTAAAAGTTATTTTTACTGAATATTATTATTGCTTTAATATTCATTTCATGCAATTGGTACATAATAAGTGGTAATGTAATCATTTTGTTTTATGCTGTGATGAAAATTATGCAATCCAACAACATTATTTCCATTTTTTACTTCACATTTTTGATATGTACTACACATCATTATTAAAAAATTTCATATCTAATTATAAAATAATTTTAGTCTTGTTTACCAACTATGTAGTATAACTAAAGACATTTGAATACATAAGAATATAACTTATATATCTATTTTAAAAAGTGTAGAAAAAATATTATGTTCAGAGTGGTGATGATACAAATTAAACTTTTATAACTACCTATTATTTCAATATTTAAAAATACATACATTATTATCGGCATATTTCCTATTTTATCATCATTAAATTTGAATTTTTATTATCAGAATAAGGTAATACAAATATCAACATGTAGGTAAAAAATTATTGTTTGTTGATAAAACATAATCAAAAAAATTATTTAGGCGCGCGGGCACGGATGCGATCGAAGATCGATGTTTGATGTGAAAATTTACAATCGATTTGTGATTTTATCAAAATGATTACAATAAGCAAGGTCCACTGTAAATTAAAATTTAATAAAGCGTTATTTATATAAAGTTAATAAAAATTTAATTTTTGTTTAAAAATTGCATAAATTTTATGAGTAATTGTATTATTTCGCTGTAAAATTACAAATTGTCTATGTGTTTCAAATTAGTTTTGTTTGATTACTTTCATAAAGTCTTGACCAACAATCCGAAAGTATTAAAATTGAAAAAAAATTAATCCAAGCAAGATAACATGCAAAACATCCAACACAAGGTACTTTAATTAATATCGTCTTCCAAACTCTTACAATTAAAAGTCAATGTCCGTAAAATTTTTTTCAATCTTCAACGAGTTCAAGGTCACGCACTGTCTTCATCGCGCGCTCTTGTTACCGTGTGCTTCAATAATTCAAGTAATCATTTTTCTTATTTTCTCAAAGATTATAAAAAAAAAAATCTAAAAACCTAAAAGGGATTAAAGAACTAAAAAAAGACGTCTAATCATTCTCAATTTTTCCATCTATTTAGCAAAAGCTTGTAGGTATAACAGTAAGTAAGTATATATGTAGCTACATTTGTGCAAAGTTCGCGCAATATATTCGATTTCTGTTTTTTTTTTCCTCTCTTTCATTTTTCTTTTTTTATTTAATTCTGTCTAGACGTGAGTGTGCTCGCGCGTGGTCGACTTCTTATCAAGACCTAAAAATAAAACAGATTTTCCTCGTTAAACAGGCCGCAAGCATAAAAATGCCTTTCTCGGTGTGAACGCGTACAACTATATACAAGTGTGTGCAGAACAGCAGACGTCGCGCGAGGAGGTGATGCGCTTGCTAAGGAGAAGAAGAAGAAGAAGAAGAAGGGGGGAAGGCAGACGTTAAGAGAGAGAAAAAAAGTCGAGCCCGTGACGGGAAAGAGCGAAGGCGATAAGATTACCGATAACAGCTGCGTATAACGTCTGGACTCGGCTCAGCATACGCGAGCGAGAGAGTTAATTCGAGAGACACACATCGAAGTGTACATATTATTACCTACTTACTTAATATATAAAGAGAGCAAGTATACATTAAATATAATCGTACGTATCCATAAGAAAGAAGA